>CM060900.1:415452353-415754853 GCA_030762935.1 Hymenopus coronatus | reverse complement strand
GATCCACTGGGATCGAACTCGATCGCCTAAGTGAGAGGCGAGCGGTCCTACCATTCGGCCACGGCACCGCTTACGTTCCAACTCAACATATATTCAAACACCGTAAAATACATATAAACAGTATGGTTGACTATTAATATATTTTATATATTTCAGTTTCCTTCACTAACGCTTACAAGGGACCATTGCTACATTGCTCTAACAGATTAAATTGAGATTGTTTAAAGTAAAAGTAGATCGAAAATAAAATTATACAGTCTCGATTTTCTCTCCCATGAACCCAAGTTTAACAAGGAAAAAATTGTAAGTTAATATGATCCATATAACAATTAATTCCTTGGTATATCGCGTTAAAAAAAAAAAAAAAACATTACACGAGAGAACTTAAAAAAATAAGCAAGTTTATGTCTTCAGTTTTTGTTTCTTTCTTTCTTTCTGGGAGGCACCATTCTTTTCTCTAAATGAACTCTTGGTTGGAAGTTATCTTTGATACGATCTTGCGCACAGATACTTGTAGCCTCGGTGAGGGCAAAGTTCATTGATTACCAGGCAGCTGATCATTGCGCGGAAGTCAGACTTGAGTCAGCCGTTACAGCTTAAAACTTCATTTTTTTCTGGCAACTAGAGACACTATGGGAGAGATAGCGAGACTCGGATATTTTTGTTTTCGGTGCATTTGCACCACAAAAACGTTGCACCTCAATTTGCGGCATTAATCTGACCATGGCCTCTTATTAGTGTATCTAAGTGCTGTTTTTTCAGGTGTTTCCCACTTGGGTATAAGCCCTAATTATTGCGAATATTATAAAATCCGCATGTTATTATTGTACTACTCTAGTTATTAACAGTCTCTCCTAAACTCTTCCTGTCAAATCCTTGCTAAGAAATGGCTTCTACGGTGCATCCCATTTATAGACCAGGAATGAAGGAGTATTTCAACATTTCAGCACTGAAGCGCATACGAAAGATTATTGTACCCTTGGAACCTCCAGGTGGAGGCGATGGAGCGAAGGACTCGGAGGCTGACCAGAACCAGGGCGGCAGGTTTCAATGCAGGGATTGGGTCGCTAACGTCTACAGACAACCCACATAGCAGAGTCTCGCGGGGTGATCGCTACACGCCGAATGCCAGGGTAGCGGGTTCCTTTAAGCAATCTCCCGTCATCCCCTCGCCTGATCCGTGGTTGCTGAAGCTCAAAGAAATGGAATTACAAGGAAATGCGAATAAAAACTCTTCTACTCACCTGGAGAAACAAGGCCAGAGAGTCAAGCACAACAGAACCGAAACCGGTACCTCCCCAAAGTCTTCGTCGCACAATACTACGAGATCGTCTCGTTCGGTAAGTGTAATAATTGGTGGTGTGTAATTTAAATCACTTCAGTGAACGGACGAGTATTAAGAACTGCTGGTAATGCAGCGGAGAAACTGTACTTCAATTTCTTGAAGGAACCAACATGTGTCGAATTATCCACACACATCGAGCGGCTCGAACACAGGAGATTCCTTCCTTCATTGTACAAATTACCATGGATTCCCTAGAGAGATTTAAGTTTATGCTGTGCCGCTGGACAGGTATTTTCACTGCTCCTATTCTGCGAAAAAAATGCAAATGCATGCATCGTCCACTTCTGGAAGTTGCGAATGACATCACTGCGCCGCGCAAAATCTGCCTCGGATAAGCCGATTCTGCGCATATACAGTGCAATTAAGTAGAAGCAGTTGCTTTTGATTTAAGGAATATTTTTTCCAATGCTCTGAATTGTCTAATGTATGCAATGCGCACAAGAGGACGCATAAATTAGGACACCAATCAGTCGACTTGCCACACATGATAAAAATCGTTATTTTCCCCGCGATATACAGCAACTCCACCATCCGCCTCCATTTTAAAATTTCCGATACTCAAATCAATGCAATGAAAATTCTCGTTTTTAATAATCAGAAAGAACAAGCTGTTACTCTTTGAAAATTTCGCCGGCTCTTCAACCGTTTAATGCATGATGCTAAAATTATTTATGTATTTAGTAGAGCAATTTTATATATCAGATAGTGTTATCAGTTTAAACTGAAGCAGAAATACATTTGTGAAGCAGTTAAAACTGGGAGTTAATGGATGTCAGTAAAAAGGATGATCATCACTCCGTCAGAAAAAAACACATGTTCATTCTAGCATCAGGTGGTGTGCCTGAAGCTTTACTCAACAAAATAAATGTAAAATAATTTTGTAAACACCACACACTAAAATATTGAAATATCGGTACAAGTTTAAAAAATGTATAATTGTAATGAAACTTGAAGAAAATAGATGTTTAATTCGTATGACCCTTTCTACTCGCTTTTGTACATCTATTCTCAGAAACGTTTGTTCTTCTAAGTCATGTTAATCCAGATACAAATTGGCACAAATTGACTTACTGCATATTCCCTTGTAGATACAAGGGATTATTGGAATACGGTAGGTTTAAAGTGATAGTCAAATCTTTTAAAACCGTGATGCCTTGTAGATACAAGGGATTATTGGAATACGGTAGCTTTAAAGCGATAGTTAAACCTTTTAAAACCGTGATGCCTTGTAGTTACAAGGGATTATTGGAATACGGTAGCTTTAAAGCGATAGTTGAACCTTTTAAAACCGTGATGCCTTGTAGATAGATACAAGGGATTATTGGAATACGGTAGGTTTAATGCGATAGTCAAACCTTTTAAACCGTGATGCCCTTGTAGATACAAGGGATTATTGGAATACGGTAGCTTTAAAGCGATAGTTAAACCTTTTAAAACCGTGATGCCCTTGTAGATACAAGGGTTTATTGGAATACGGTAGGTTTAATGCGATAGTCAAACCTTTTAAACCGTGATGCCGTTGAAGTTCCGTTCTCTTTGCAGGGCCCAGAGAGAGATAGACAGAGAAGAATAACGACTCCAAATTTGAGGAAAATAAGTAATTAAAAACTCAAACCAGTAACAGCGAAAATCTCGGAAATGGTTACCTCACCAAAAGAAGACGTTTTATATAAATTGTGTGCTTCAAAGAGATCTGCAGGTTTTGTGTAGCAGATTTTGCCAATATTTTACAGTTTACGTTATCCAATAAATATTTATATTTTTTGTGTCTGTCAATTGCCAGGATAATATCAGCGCCGCCGGTGTGCCTGCACTAGGATTTCTTTTACATTGGATTTACCGACATGAGATTGTCAATTTTAACCACACTTCAGAATCATGCATTGGGACCAGACATGAATCCGCGACCTTCGATTAGAAGGCCAGCGCCTAACCTAATAAGCTATTCAGATCGAAACAAAGATGTTTTCCCCTCATATTTTTTCATTCTGTAAAGGAAATTTTCCCTTCGGTGTCATTTTCATAGTTATGCAGTCAAATCTAAATTGTATCTTATTGCAAATCCATCCCATGCCTTTTTTCCTAAATTGAACTTGAATTACTTTAAAACGCAAATCGAACATTTTTTGGCTCATTCCTGTTGCGGACTTTAATTAACATATATTATTTCCAAAGGCACTTCGATAACTTTACTTTTTTTAAAATTCCGAGAAATAAGTTAACGTAAGCGTTTTTAAAGATTTCGTGGGAAAACGTCAATGTAATTGGCACATGTATTTTCCCGAAAGGAGCAAAAACAGTAAATTGCTTGTTTTAATGATATAGAAAACTAATTTTAGGTTTCAAAACTGTACTTCTGTATCGCCTCACATTTCAGTGAAGTTCTTTGTTATGACGTCTAAATGAGGAATATTGACAAGTCGAGGGCCTCACCGCCTCTCACTAAGGGTTCGATCCCAAGCGACCGCATATAGGATTTGTGGTGGACAAAGCGGCGCAGTGGCTGGTTTTCTCTGGGTTCTCCGGTTCCTTCTGCGATCGCATTCCACCGCCGTCCATCTTCGTTCCAGGTATCACCAGTGTCATCGCCTGCGGTGCCTTAGTAGTAAAAGTGGGCGTTAAACACTAAACAAAAAATAAAAATGGAAAATTGAATCCATTGTTATACATTCAGTTCATTTAGCTAAAACGCTTGAAAATATGAAACTGTGCTTCATTAAGGTTTAACATATATTTTCTTCTTAAGCTTTAGTTTTATTTTCAAATATTTTTCTGTGCCATGTTTGCTATCTGTTTTCCTCTAATTGTGTTAGTAACAATTATAAGCTATGCAACGCTGATTATTTGCTTCTCCGTGATCCTATCGGTTTAATCTAATAAATCGTACTTTTTTTTTTGGTGCAATGCTTAGTTTCATTAACGAAAGTTTTATCAACTTAGTTTAACACATTCGGAAATTTTAAATAATCTCCTTTGCTCCAATCAGCTGATTTTATTATTAATACCACGTATATAAATTTTAGATTGCTTTTTTCGCATTTAAGCTTTAGACATTCTACGAACTTCAACTTCTTTATGTCTTTCTTTCTTTCCTTCCTTCTTATGCAGAATGGAATAGCATAGCTGTTCTAGTTGAATATAGAAGTGGACATACTTTGTATATGTGTTTTTGTATGTTTGTTTATACTTACTATGTAATAAGTTGCTTGGATATATGTATTTCATTTCATTTTTACTTTCTCTACACGTTCCATAGTGTATAGAGAAGGTATTGCATTCCACCCAAAAATTCGATACCAGTATTTTACCATAAATAAACGTTTTAGGGTCCTTTGTATCCAAAAAAAGCATTTTTAGAAAAATTTCCATTTATGTGTGTGAGTGTGTCCATGTATAAGTGAGTACGTTAACTCAAAAACGAAAGGTCGGTAAAATACCAAACTTGGAATTTAAGTTTAGTATCTTCCATGGATTGAGACATGAAGATTTTGAAGAAAAAATCCCTCACCCCAAGATACCCTTTACATGGAAATTTTGTCGAAAATTTTGATTTTCTCAAAAATGGCTTTAACGCTTTTGATTAAAATGCCGTAAAGACATTTAAATGACAAATAAAATTTATAAAATGCATGTTCTAGAGTAGGCTCTAAAAACCTGTGAATTTTGCGTAACTAGTAAGCCGAAACAGAAAGACAAAAACTCACTATACAAAAAATGTAGATCCCGTTAAAGCATGCAATTTATTTCATATACACATTTTTCGTGGAGTTGACCATTTCCTGTTATTTGTTTCAGATTGAATATATTTAAAAATTTTATCCCACGGAAATTTGTATACTCCTGGCCATGCCTAGAAACGGATTTCAGCCACATGGCAACCAGCTTTTAAAAGATTTGATTATCGTGTTAGCCTAGTGTATTCCCTTATTTCTCTTCTACTTACAAGAAAGCATTTCTGTTAATGCATATCTCGATTCGCATGATGTAGATAGAAGCATAAGCTTTTTAACTATAATTTGTTATGAAATGTAGAGAAAGTCATGTGAATGGAACACATCTGATTATTTTTTTAACAATCTATGAAATAAATCGGAAGTGAATGTTCCATCACGCCATGTTGACTAATTTGGAACACCTAACGGCGTTTCCTAGATCAGGTGAAATTTCCAGTTCGCCATTTTCCCCTATGTTCACTGCACTGGCATGATCAGTTCATCGCCCATAGATGGCACCTCAGGAGCAAATCACGTTTTGCGGACGTAAAATTGTGGAATTTTGCTTAGATACCTTCTCTTTCAGGCAATGGGGTCACTAAACGCGCAAATAAACGTTACACGGTAATGCGGATTTGCCTCCCTTCCGAGGGAAGCCATGATAAGGAATTTTAAAATTCAAATACCTATGCTTAATTATTTTGCATGACCATGAGAAAATTTGCAGTTAAACTTTTTAGGCTAAAGTATTATTTCTAAAAGTAGATAGACTACAAAATTAAGCATGAAAGTTTGTAAACAATTGTAATAAAACCATTATGCGTAAAACTAGATGAAAATTCATAGTGTTTGTGTTATCATGAACTAGTAAGCACATTAAATTCATTGTGCTATCTGTAGTACATCATATAGCTATTTTCATTTCGTTCTTCCCTTGAAAATGTTTACATTAACACTCTGTGGTAACTTGTTTTTAGTCATTGTTAACTATTTTCTGTGCTATTTCGCTCAGAAGGAAGTTTCCTTTCACACGCGAATTAAATAATACCTGTTAGAACTTTCTATTGACAAACTTATGTGAGATGTCTGCTCATAAGCAACTATTCTACATTTCAGGAATACATATTACTACTTGCATTCATTTGTTTTGTTATATACACTTAAAGTAGTAAGCTCTTCAACGAGAACTTTGAATCTGTGCAGAATATAGAGATTATTAATGTTGACAAATACAAACTACTAGTACCTACATACTTCCCACAGCGTTAAGCATTGCATGATGAATCGTTATGCTTCATTTAAGAGATGTATTCAGTCTAAACAAGGAAATAAACCTTCTCTTTATGAATTGCGTGGACTCCTTCACTCATACACCATGAACAAAAGGTATGGGTACATCCCTTTTAGTACATTCTAGCAGCCGAACTAATTAAGCGATTTATATTTGCAAAGAAAGGTGAAGACACAGGTTGCCTGCTTTGACTATTTTCAGTAATTTCCCACGTTATGAATTGTGTAATTGACAAATTATATTTCTCACAAGGGATAACTCTCCATATTGATTTCTAAATTTAGCTCAGCATTTTAGGAGGCCTTTATGGAACAATATAGGCGCATTCACTTGAATTGTTCAAAAAAATCCACAATTTTTTAACGTTTTACGTGTGGTACTCTCAGCATTGATTTCTCAGAGTTAGTAGAGCATATTTTGGTTTTACAATGACTGAAAATGTCGTAAAAGTATCACTTAAATTGATGGAGAAATAATGTCGTGAATAATTGACACTTTTACTCAATATCCTGCTTAAAGCTTCGTTACTTATAACTTAAAATTTATTTCTGCAGCAGCTTAGATTATATGTGATGCAAACAGACCTATTCTACTAAATAAGTGTCTGCTAATTCTGAATATATTGCGCATAAAAGGTTGAAAATGTAGACTTCTTAAGGAACTATAAAGGGTATAAAATGGAAGGTAATGAGAATTACCAAAACTCCTTATTTGTGTTACTGTGTAACAAAAATTGTATTGTTCTGTAATTAATTTGCTGGTATTTTTAAATGGTGAGCAAATATCTGAGAGTAACGTTTAAGATCGACTGGAATACAAACCAATTGCGGCTTGATTATATGGCAATTATTACATAGAAGTTGATGGGTATTCTATAATAATTCTTGCCCGCCTGGGTAGTGTGGTGGTAGCGTGACTGCTTCACATTCAAAAGGTCGTGAGTTCGAATCTTGCTTAGGGTGAATTGTTCAGATAAGTTTTTTTCGGGGGTTTCCCTTATCCTAAGAAGACGAATGTCAAGTAACTTTAAGCTCCATGGACCCCGAGATCATTTGAGCATCATTTCACCAATTTCATGCATCGTCCGATATGACCAACCAGGTTAAAGGACGTTAAGCTGGAAAAAAAAAAATCGTGCACTCCTATGCTTATGCTCATTTTATGCAAAGAATATCGTCCATCATTTGCTTTCGTTTCCAGGAGATTTAGCATAAACTGATTTTGTCCAACATCGTATATTTCTTTTTTTAATGCGTACCACTATAGTGTCGATAACATTTTTAAATTCAATACAATTCCAAATTAATGTTGTGTATATTGTAATGTAAAGACCCGCAAAATACCGGGTACTACATGGGGGTTGTATCTGTAGGTGAGCAATCGCCTAGGCGGGCCGGACAGGAAAGTGCGGGTTCCAGTGGTAATGGGAACTCCAAGTAAATATACTGCCCATTCTTTGAGGCCTTAATTGTATCTTAGAAAGTACCTCAGCTTACTACATACAAAGGTGCAGATTTCCATCTACACCTGCCTACGCCTGATAGCTTAGGCATCACGCACGAGGGTTGTCCCGGCGTAAGGGGCGGCAGTATTTTGTCTTTTTCAATCTTCCTCTCCTACATATTGAGCAGTGCGGTCCTCAGCTAGCAAATGCTGTATGTCTATAGGACCTGAAATCTTCTTAGACGCATGCATCATATAAAACAATACTTATTTTGGAGATACGCAAGGAGTAAGTGTAGCGCACATTTTAGTCCTATATTTTCATCCTGGCGTAATACTTCATGATATTTTGTGGAAGCTTTCCAGTAGGGAGAATGTCTTCTTTTTTTAACACTTCTTAAGATGTTTTAGTTGTTTTTTTATTTTCCTCAATTTTACCACATTTAAGCTTTAAACACCTCTTCCTTATTCCCATATTGTGTCTACTTTCCGACAATTGTAGATGGTTTAACGTTACTTTAACACGAATATTGCTATCGTTTAAGTATTTATATGCTTAGACGTTTTCGATCCTCTTATTAGTATTGCATACAGTATCGAAACATTTATTTGCGGTGACAAAGATCAAAACGAGGATAAACCATAATGAGAGTGCGCATTTTTTAACTGACGAAAATTAAATATAGAAATAGTAGGGATCAAGTAATTATTGATATAGTAAAGAAAATACTTGGGGTATGTTGTGCGCTTTGTTAGAGATATACATTTCGAACAGTTGTAAGCACAAGGACACCACACTTAATGATAGTAATAATAAATAGTCTTCAGCATATAATTATACAAAACTAGTTAATTCTAATGGAGCTACACATTATGATATATCGTAAGCCAATGCAGTAATATTTACCACTGGCAGTCAACACTAAGAGAAACAAAAATTAAATTGAGTTTTACTAAACTTCTGCGATTCTTAGCATCCCCTTCTATATTGGGCGTGGAAGTCCACTTAATTTTGCTCGGATGTCTCTTTGTCGGGCGTGAGGTTCTTTTATATGCGGGAAATCTACGACACGGGGCCAATGGCTTTACTCCCCTTCCGAAGGAAGCCATATTAAGGGTTTTTGTGCCGGAAAAAACTCCATCGTCCTACGTCGGTTTGAACCCGCGACCTTGAGAACCAGAGGCTACTCCCAGACTACGGTGGATGACATTCTGAGTAACAAGTTTCCCAGTCCCACGCTCTAAAATTTTCGTTCTTGTCCGCATAGTTCTGGCCAAGTTTTTTACTTATCCAGAATTGAGGAAAACTGCTTGCCTATGCTTAGGTTGGCCCGCAGAACAACCACCTGCTCTGCTTGCAAATAGACGTGAGCACTGTCAACATGATGTGCAGTGGCATATTTTTTTTTTTTTTTTTTTTTGGTAGTGTTTAACGTCCGCTTTAACTATTATGGCACCGCAGGCGGTATGCAATGGCATGAACTGATGCTAGAGTCGACCGGCAAGTTGCAAACACGTAGCGAGCATCAGTCTGTCCAGCACCGTGATAACGTGAGTACCGCTCCTCGTGCGCATAGCGGAGATAAAAATCTGATGTGTTACACTCACATGAATTTCTCTAGCTGCTCTGCAAACTTCTTACGAAAGATTATTCTTCTTTCCACACAATGCTAATCGAGATAAACATTAGCAGAATGTTCTTATTACTTGTTCCTTATAAGTAGAAGGGATCTAAAGGAATGCGCTATGCTAAAGTGAGAGTCAAATGTTTTAAAAGCTGTCGTTATGCGATTGTCAAAGCATTTCGCTTCTTTGCTTAGCCAGGAGTAGAACAAAAGAAAAACGGACACCTTCTGTCTGAGAAAAGTATAAGTGCTTTACAATTGAAACTAATAACAAGGAATATCTCAGAAACGGTTACATCCACAACAAAAACGTAAAGAAATAAATTGTGTGTTTTGACGAGATCTACATTTTTCGTGCAGGGTATTTTTGTCTTATCTCTTACGGTTTAGTAGTTAAGCAAAATACAACAAAATTAATCCTGAATAAAGGGGTCTTCAGATGCTATTCCCAGAAAATTTAAGATATACATTTTATTTGGGAAGTAAATATCCTTAATGCACAGCATTTTAATCAAAACCGTTAGTAATTTTTTTGAAATGTAAAATTTTCGAAAATTTTTTCATGTAAAGGGTAGTTTGTGGTGCGGGGGTGGGGGAGAATTTTCTTGAAAAGCTTCGTGTCGCATCTTTGAAAGATAACAAACCTAAATACTAAGTTTGGTATTTAACGGTCTTTTCGTTGTTAGCTATGCTGTCCACATAAGCACACATGCACACGGACCTTTTTTCTAAAAATGTTTTTTTCGGACTCAGGGGACCCCAAAACATATATTTCCGGTGAAATCTCGACATCAAATTTTTGGGTGGAATACAATACCTTCTCTTCCC
This sequence comes from Hymenopus coronatus, assembly GCA_030762935.1. NCBI lineage: Eukaryota > Metazoa > Arthropoda > Insecta > Mantodea > Hymenopodidae > Hymenopus > Hymenopus coronatus. The sequence continues at coordinate 415,744,608 of CM060900.1, read as the reverse complement.
CTGTGTACATTGTCCATATGCGGCTAGAGAAAGTAGAAATAGACTAAACAATGCCCCTGTAAATTACAAGAAAAAGTCTTGCACAAGCAAACACGAGAATTGATAGGTAATAGGGTGGACTAGTTAGCGGAATTTCCGCTAAATTTGACGGATTTTACACACCGTCAACGGTGAAATTTCCCATATAAGCGGTCAGCGGATTTTTTTTAATGGATTTATGGACTATTGTCACAACAATATATATATATATATATATATATATATATATATATATGTATATCCTGCGAGGAATTAGTTTATATGTAGTGAAGTAACTATACACCCTGATTATCGCCATATGAGTCGGCCATATAATTGTAGGTATATCTGAGTAGATGGTATTGATTTGCGTGTTATCGCATATGCCCAACCTTGCTGTACCTAATTCTGAGATACCATTATTACTGACTACTGTTATGGTGAGCGCATTATCACAATAAGAGCTGACCTTAATCGTCAGTTGCTATAACTACGAATTGCCAGATGATATTCCCCAAGAAATCAGCACCATGTGAACGTACGCCAGACATATTTCCACCCGACCCCAGGATTTCTGCAGTGGAAAAAGAAGATATCCTATTGCAGGATGATGAGGAAAATGAAATACTTTGGCTTGACTTACATTAAGAATTCTAAAATAATAATAATAATTGTAATACGAGTAATAATAATAGTAATAAAAGTAATAATAAGAGTAATAATAATAATAACAATAATAATAGGACAGGTTTTAAAAGCCCAGCAATAATGCGCAACAAACAAATGTTTCATTTTTTTTAATAGAAGTGTATTTATATCTTAATATATAGGTATAAAGTCTGTAACTATAGCAACATATTTTGCAAGTTGAATTTTTCCTCTTTATTAATTTTTTATTTAATATATTTTATATCCATGTTTATTTTTAAGTATACATAATCAAATTCTACTTTCCGTTATTGTTCTACATTCGTGGGTCTCTATGGCCACCATTGAACTTGCAGAATGCAGTTCAATAATAATAATAATAATAATAATAATAATAATAATAATAAATAACCAATGACGATCATAAAATTTATTTGCAAGTTATGAGTAAACTAAAAGTTTACTTTTAAGAACATGGGAAACAACAGGAAAAAACATTAGCGGTTTTTAGCAGAATTTTTATTTCAGTTTAAGGGGAAAATAGTTTTTGTGTTGGTAACATTGATTGCTGGTGTGTATCAATTTATGATAGGAAAGGCTGCAGAGGGGACCCCTATTAAATTCAACTCTGCACAGAAATGTAGCGGCAGCCACCGTTACGTCATTTAGTTCGGTCCATAAAAGTAAATCTGAATTAGAACATATTCAGTTAGGCGAATGCGGGTCTATCTCAACACCTCGTAAGGAAAGATCCAGAATATTTTTATAAAAGGTTATTCATTTATCTACACCATGCTAATAGAGATGAATATTAACAGAAATTGTCTTACTATTTGCTGCCTTGTAAGTAGAAGGGAAATAAGGAAATACACTAGGCTAAAGCAATAGTCAAATCTTTTAAAAAGTATCGCTATGTGGAACAATTGAAATTCGGCTAGCTTAGTAAAACAGATATAAAACGAAAGATGTCTTCCCGTTTGAGAAAAGTTTAAGCAGTTTAAAATGTGAACCAATGACAAGAAATATCGTGGAAACGGTTAACTGTACAAAAACTGCATACGACATAAACTGTGTTGTAACAATATCTACAGGATGCTTAAAAAATACGGGGCATAATTTCAGGTATGTATTTCCCACATGAAGACAATCAAAATAGTTCATTATAACATGTGTCCGGAAATGCTTCATTTCCGAGTTATGGCCTTCACAACATTGGAATTCACTGGAACGTTTTTCTTTCCGCAGGTCTTTGCCGTCAAAGGAGATATTAGGAGGGCGCTCTGATAGTTCATTCTGAGGAAGGTTACATTCAATGTTCTTTAGGCGTTAAGACTGTGCGACATGTATTCAAATCAAGAGCTGGCAGAGATACACTTCATGTACGGTAAGGCGGACGGCAATGCTGCGCTGGCTCGTCGTTTGTACATCTCTATTCCCGTCTGTGCAAGTATGGAACATTCACCTCTCCTGGTTTGGGAAGGGGACGACCAAGATCTACAACTCCAGAAGTGCAGGAGGAGATTCTGGAGGCTGTGGACAGGACTCCTTCTATCAGCACACGACGGTTAGCGTTGCAAGTCAGTGTTCCTCATACGACTGTCTGGAGATTGTTGAACGAGTATCAATTGTATCCTTATCATTTGCAACGTGTACAGGCCCTGTCACCAGCAGATTACTCTGCACGAATTAGGTTCTGTCAGTGGTTCTTGCAGCAGTGTGGTGTAAATCTGAACTTTTCTGACGTCGTATTATTTACAGATGAAGCACAGTTCACAAGAGATAGCATAACAAATTTCCACAATCATCATGTATGGTCGCATGAAAATCCACGTGCAACTGTTGTATCTCATCACCAGATGCGGTTCTCCCTCAACATGTAGGCCGGTATCATTAGTGATCGATTAGTTGGACCCCATGTACTTGTAAACAGACTTACGGGGCAGGCGTACACAAACTTCCTGGAAAACTCCATACCTGACGTTTTCGAAGACACTCCACTGATCAATCATCAACACATTCACTTCTTGCATGATGGCGCTCCTGCACACTTCAGTCTTACGGCTCGCCGGTACTTGGATCGAAGGTTTCCTGATCGATGGATAGGTAGAGGTGGCCCAATTACTTGGCCTCCACGCTCACCTGATCTGAACCCTCTCGATTTCTACTTGTGGGGCCATTTAAAATCATTGGTTTATTCGTCTCCGGTGCCGGATTTGGAATCCCTTCGGAATCGAATTGTGGCAAGTTGTGAGGACATACGCAATACTTCTGGAGTTTGGGATCGTGTTCGCAGATCAATGAGACATCGATGTGAGGTCTGTATTCAAGCAGGAGGTGGACATTTTGAACATCTTCTGTAATGACAACAACCTGCGGAAAGAAAAACGTTCCAGTGAATTTCAATGTTGTGAAGGCCATAACTCGGAAATGAAGCATTCCCGGACACAGGTTATAATGAACTAATTTGATTGTCTACATGTGGGAAATACATACCTGAAATTATGCCCCGTATTTTTGAAACAACCTGTATATTTTTGTGGTTTTGCCGATCTGTTACAGTTTACCAGTTATACAAAAGTTATCCAGAATGAAGAGGTCTTCAGAGGCTATGCCTAGATGATTCCACATGTACATATCGTTTGTCATGAAGATAACTTAAACGTATAGAATTTTAATAAAAATCGTTAGGTATTTTTAAGAAAAATCAAAATTTTCGAAAAATGTTACGTGTAAAGGGTAGCTAATGGGTGGAGATTTTCTTAAAAATCTTTGGTCGTATCCTTGGATGATACTGAACTTAAATATCAACTTTACTATTTAACTGACTTTTCGTTTTTGAGCTATGCTGCCCCCACACACACATAGAACAGTTTTCCAAATTTGCTTTTTTCTTGATTTTTTGGACTCAGGGAGGCTCAAAACCTGTATTTCCTGTATCGACTTTTTAGGTAGAGCACGACCTTTTCTATCTACATACGTACTAGAGAAAATAATTATAGAGTATATTATACAAATTTTTGCAGCACAAATGTACGCATAAGTTGTTTGGTGTGCATAAAATATCCGATTCCTAGTAATAAATAATATGCATGTGTTTGTTGTCATCCCAGTTCTTCGGCGCGTACTGTACCTGCCTCTTTCCCCCATTCCTTGTACGGGGCAAATAGACTGCTATCGCTTATTTGCAACCGCAGCATCTGCCGCCGGTCCCGGTAGCCGTGGTCGTTGGCGCGTTTGGCGTTGGTGTTTCGCCGCGGTTCAAATACTGCTATGGGCATGGATGTTTAGTGTTATGTGTTTCTGTCTTTGTGTACTATCTAAGGTATTCTGTGCTCTAGATGGCCAAATAGGTTACGCAATACATGAAGGAAAAAAGCCTACCAGCGGCGTTTACAGATGCAGGTAGGAAAATGACAGAAACGTTCACCTCTAATTACATACCTGTCTGGCGATAGTTATAAAATTACTCGTTGTGCTCAAGAACGGGGTTCTGCATTTAGTATTTTGTGATCTGCCCTGTAACCTCAGCTTAAATATTCTATGCTGTGAGATGTAGGCATTCTGCTAATCTAGTTCTCTTCATATCCTAATGTGCTGGTCCCCATGACCGTGCTCGTTAAGGCGTCTCACTTTGATGCTTCGTAGCGCAGGGGATCGTGGATTCGAGTCCTGCCTTGGGCATGGGTGTTATATGTTTGTGTATACGTGTGTGTAACAAAAGAAAACAGAAATTCAGTAATTTTACAGAAAACAAAGTAAAAAATTCGGTAAATAAAAGTAGGGTATACAGCTAGACTCCGGAACTGTATTTAAAAAAAAATGTAAGCACCTTCCCCAGTGTTACCTCCCTGCGGTTCCTAGTGTTCTTTTCCAGTCCCGGGAGGCGGAAATATTTTATAATGATGGTCATGTATAATAATGCCAGACATATAAGGTTCTTATCGTGAATTAGTCGTAATAAATACCTCTCGAGGCTTCGAGGTTAATCTCTAGGTTCCAAACTTTTGTTATCTATTTGTTCAACAGATTACCCTCCACTTTGGAAGATTGACACTCCAAGAAATTGCAATCCAATGCCGTAGGCCAATAGCATGTCGAGAGGCAAGCAAACATTCAATTTAGCAGAACCAAGATGGATGATTTGCCCAGTGGATATATGGCGGTGAAGAAGAAAAAATGAAATGTAGTGAAGAAAGGGACGATAGGAAAGTTCGTGGATCGGGGCATTCAACCCAGCATTTACATAGTGACGGCGAAAAACAGCAAAAAACTTACGAATTAATCCGGGACCTCGCGAAAGCGAGTTGCGTGTGTTACTCTCTCAGCCCTGTTATGAGACACTTTAAAACTGATATGATGTTACATTTAAGCATCATACTGAATTGGCTCAACGGCGACATCTTCGATAGACTTACTGTAATAGCTTAACATTAGCGCAATTTACTGTTTCGTGTTAGAAAAGTAGGCTTGTGCTTTCTATTCGTTTCTATCATCGCTGTGCGCAAGCGTGAATAGAACGGTTGAAGGGAGAGGGCAGAGGAATCCGTTCCTCTCAATAATTGTCGGAAATATAGTTCGGAGAGCAAGCAATTTACTCGGCGAAAAGAGCAGAGAAAAAAAGAAAGTGGATTTTATTGAGAGTGCCTAACAACCCTAAAAAGTGAGTCAATTTAGTCATGTACTGCAATCAAGGGCATGAGAAACCCAGACAGACTCTAACCCTGTCGTTGAACTACCATCCCTTACAAATGGTTGCATATGGTCCGACTTTAGGTGGAAGGCTTAAATTTACTGGGCAATAGTTACTGAAATGATACTAAATACAAGTTACATAGATTGGCTGTAACTCTGTCAATAGAGCATCGGCGGATTCGATTTCTGGCTAGTGGGAAGTGGTAATTTTCCTCTATTCAAGTTTATTCCATATTTTTCCAGAATCTGGAAGCATGAATGAGTGTGTGCGTGCGCGCATGTGTCTGTATGTGTGAGGTGGGTAGGTGTGAGGTATGAAATCCAAAGAAAACCCAAAAATCTACCTACAATTAACACCATTGCAGATAAGCGATATATTATGGTCATTGCAGTTACAGGCAGGCTATAAATGGAACAGAGCAAAGTAGTGAAGTACAGCATTTTATGCAGTTATAATTACCTTTCAAATTAATAATTAATATTATAGAATTATTTGAGTTTGGATTATGATTCTGCTCTATGTGTTCAATCATTACTTTCTCTACTGCGTAAATATACTAAGTAGGGGAAGTATTGCATTCTATCCAAGAATTTATTAACTAGATTTCACCGAAAATACCCGTTTCGAGGTTTTCTGAATAAAAGAAATATAACTCAAAAACGAAAAGTCTGTTAAATACTAAACATGGCATTTAAATTCAGTATCTTCCATCTGGGACACGAAGTTTTTCAAAAAAATATCTTCGCCCCACACACCTTTTACATGGAAGATTTTCAGAGTTTTTAAATTTTCAAAAATGGCTAACGATTTTGAGTAAAATAATGTTTTAAAGAAATCTACATGACAAAATAAATCTATATCTTCAATTTCTGGGCAATAGCCTGTGCAGTCTTCTTCATTTACAACGAATTTAGTATAGCCTTGTATAACCAGTAAATGCAAAGGATAGACGAGAACTTAATACATAAAAATATAGATCTCGTTAAACACACAATTTACTCCAAATATATGTAGTTTAGTGGCATAAGCCATTTCCAAAATATCCGTTACTAATGACTCCAGTTCTTCAATGCTTTGTAATTCTTTTACAGTCCTTTCGATATTCAGTTGTTTCTCGCAATTACATAGCAACGCTATGGATTTTTAAGGCCAGCATTTTCCAGTAATTTAACTATCGCCATTCAGTAACGAAATATGTAATGTAGTAATTTCTGCAAAGGTTTATCTCAATTAAAATGCAATACATAGATGAAAAAACTCTGAAGTGTTTCATTCATATGGCTTTCTCTACTTGTTCTGAGAACGAACTTCTTACAGAAATTATTCTGTCGTCTACTTCATAGTAATCTAGATACACGTTGGCAGAAATGGTCCTATTACTTCGTTCCTATAAATAGAAGGGAGCTAAGGTTATACATTAAGCTAAATCGATAGTCAATTCTTTTAAAGGTTGTCGCAAAGCGATTGACATTAAAATTCGGAGTAATACAAAAGAGACACAGAGGACAACTTGCTGTTTGAGAAAAGAACAAGTATTTTACAATGGAAAGCAATAACAAAGAGCATCTCGAAAATGACTATCTCCATAGTGAAAATGTATAGGACATAAATTGTGTGTTTTGATGAGGTCTAAAATTTTTGTCTAGTAATTTTTTCTATCTCTAACGGTTTATCAGTTATGCAAAAGGCATGCAAAATGAGGACTTTATAAGCTATTCCCAGGAAATTCAGAATATAAAATTTATTTGTCACGTAAATAACATTAATATGTAGCATTTTAATCAAAATCTTAAGGGAAGTTTTTGAGAGAATAACAATTTGGAAAAATCTTCCATTTAAAGTTAGTCTGTTGTGGGGGATATTCCTGAAAATCTTATTTGCATCCTAGGAAGGTACTACATTTTAATACCAAAGGGACCTTTTTTAAGTTATAGCTTTCACACACACACACGAAGCCTTTTCTAATTTTTTTTTAATTCAGGGTGTTCCAAAATATGTATTTCCGGAGAAATCTCGGTAACGAATTTTTGGGTAGAATACAAAACCTCCTCTACCTACTATATGCGCACATGCATAGTACTCGGTAGAGAAAGTAATAAACTTTTGTAAGAATAGTTTGTATACCCACTAATAAAGGACAGAAGATGGTGAAAGTCATATTTATGTAAGACGTTTTCTTTCCTGTTACCACCACCACCACCACCACCACCACCACCAGAGTAGCTCATAAATAGACCTCTGACGTTAACAGATAACAACAGAGCTATAAATGGTGGAAACATTGGCAGATCCAGAAGATGGCGTACCACAAAATAAATAGCAGTCAGTTACGAGAACATTTTTCTTCTATAATGATAAACGGATTTCCCAATTGTGCTACCATAAATTTATTGATTCCTATACATCGAGATATGTCAACTTTTCAAAACAGCAACTATGTTTAAATTATTGTGGTTGAATTCGGCACAAAATAGAATTCAAAGCTTTACAACTACGTAATAGTATCTTTACGGTGTAAAAGTTATATCATGTGGAGTGGTTATATATGTCAAAGGAAGAATTATAAATACTATTTCAGTCTGTGGAGCAGGACAAACATGTTTTTCACACTTTTCATCCGATTGTACTTAATATATTGAAAGGTTACAACTGCTTTATAAGAATTCATACAAAAGAAGGTAAAATGCTATTTTCTCTACTACATGCTTAAATTAAACTTACAGGAACGGAGATTTCACCGGAAATTCATGTCTTTAGGCCCCGAACCCAAAAATGCGTTTTTAGAAAAGGCTCCAAGTGTGTGTGTGTATGTGAGAGAGAGGGAGAGGGAGAGAGAGAGAGAGAGAGAAGAGAGAATTTCGGTATATCTGTGAACAACCGAACACAAATACGAAAACTTGATTAATTACCAACATTGGTATTTAAGCAGATAATCTTCCAAGAAAGAGATTTTCAAGAAAAGCACTACCCACACTCCAAAGTACCCCTTACATTTTTAAAAGATCTTATTTTCCCTAAAATTAAAATTCATATATTTAAGATATTTCTTTGAGAAATGAAGCATGTATTGAATGTTCTAGGAATGTCCGTCGAAGTAGTCCTTATTGTGAATGCCTTTTGTATAAATTGTAAACAAAAGATATGAAAAAATATCACTACAAAAAGTGTAGCTTTTGTTAAATCACACAAGTCAAAATGTTTCGTAGCTTTAATCTTTTTCGAGATGTCTTTGTATTTGGTTTAAATGTTCAAATACTTAATTATTTTCTGCTACTGCAAATCGCCTTTTTGACTTACTTTCTATTTCATCTTCTTACAAACGGAACAGAAGTTCAAGGCCATCATATCGTAACCGGAATTTGGCCATCAGCTTTAGATTAATGTCTTCTTATATTTACAACGAACCCTATGAGTAGGGAGGGTTTTTTAGTATTGCAAGGAATTGGATAGAAGAATAAGCTTTTGTGAGGATAGTTTATAGAATAGTGAGAGAAAAAAGGCATGTGATTACATCGGATCATATTTTATTTTCGACTCCTTAAGTGCCTCATTTCACCACAATGTAGCATTTTTGCTTTACACACTGGTCTCCGTCATCGCAACAGCATCTGAATAATTGACCTCGCACGTCTGTGACATTTCTCAGCCTCCTGGTATCGAGCGTTATTTCCGGTATTAAGGTGGTTACAACATCGAACTTTTTTTTTAATGAAGCTGATGTGTTCCGTTTCCACGAATTTCTCTAATCACCATGTTTGTTTTTAATTATCTTCTACACTCTTCTTACAAAACCGTATCTACTTTATGTTATGAAGATACAGGTGTGTAGAATTAGCTTCATTACAGATTTTATTGTAGGTAGATGAAGGATAACGGAAACCAAATTGACAGTGATCTATTTAAAAATGATTGACTATATGGTGACCTTGAAATTCTATACTTTTTTCCAAAATAACACGAGAAAAATTAAATAAAAGGTACTAAAATATTCAAATGAATAGACACAAATGTCTCGGAAATAAACCATACTAGAACAGAATTAAGGGGAGATGTAGGCAAATTTTGCAGATTTTTAGAGCCTTTTATTTTAATTGATTAGATATTCGTGCACATTTTCCAAGAGTAGTTTGTTTACCACCTCTAAGATAATTAAAAAAAAATACTTTAACAGTGCAACCATGCAATGCTCAGACAAACACCAGCTGTGTTTATTTGTTTGTGTTTATATTGTTATTTAATCCACTAAGATATTAACTTTTAAAATAATAAAAAATCTCTGTCCAGAATACAATATTAGTTAATAAAGCGAGCATAGTAATATGTATCGAAAATTAAAAAAAAAAAAAAAAAAAAAAAAAAAAAAAAAAAAACACTCGGTGCTTCTATCTGTTCCAGCATCATCCAGGCTGCCGTATCACCTATTACTTAACCCGTGTCCTCCCCATCCTAAAGCACATGCTAAACAGAAGCACCTAGCGTGTCTAGCCACACTCCATCAGCAGCATTTATCTGTCCGGCCTTGAAATAGAGGCTGTATTAATGGCACATTATTAATCGACTCACACCAAAGGACTTGCAGTTTTTTGCCACTTTGGCCACATATCTGGGGCCAGAACAAAATCAGTTCGTGAGAGCTGCCACTTATATTTAAATTAAGAATCTCCTACTGCTTTCAGGGAATAAATAAACATTAGTTTAGCGTATAATAATATAATTAAACATTTTATGTGAGAAAATGAAGTGCTAAAATTGCAGAAAATAAAATACAACGAAAGGCGCGGCTGTGTCATTCAGGTGTTAACCCTGCAGAACAAAATATGATAGACAGACTCTAACAACATTTTTCTTTAAATATGGTAGAATAAAACATAAAGAATAATTGATCCTGCTATTTTGAATGCCATAACAAGAATATGCGTCACTTTATGGTGCAAAATATACTTGCAAACTGAGGCAAGTACTCCGTATTTTACTTTCTATTAATGAATGCTACCTCACACGAATAACCAAACTTTGAAACAAAAGTTAATATACTACACCGTTTACTTTTTTGTATATTCAACCTGTTGAAATTGTCCACAGTGATTAATCCATTACCAATGAAGATTTAAGCTCATGGAACTAAAACATTTTAGAACTCCAAACATTTAAAAATTTGACAAAAATTGTAAAATGAACTGCATACAAAAAACATACAGCTATATTTTTTATCCATCTCTTTATAAGAGAACTATAAATGTACACCACGATTACATTATTGGTTTTGTAGAAAAAGGTGCCCATACAAGTAAGAACAATTTCAAACTTAAAATGTAAGAAAAAAACGTTAGTTGTTTTTGGGGCCAACAAATTTGAGAACATTTCTTACACCTCCTACAACACATGTGTAAAGTTTCATTTATTTACAATGAATATTGTGGTAAATATATTTTGCAGTACATTGTAATAAAGCATACGATCCCCCTTAGTTGAAATATATTCTGGGTTTTAAAGATATACATTTTTAGTACGTTATTGTCTACCTGTACACAAAATTATAAAAAAGTCGATGTGTTATTTTAATCAAAACAACTAAGAGGCATTTTGAGGTACTTAAATATTTTGAAAAACGTTCAATATATAGGTTTGTTTGAGTCGGGAGGATTTTCTAGAATATCTTCGTGTCGTGTTCTTGGAAAGGTATTATTAAATACCAAATTTGGTATTTACAGACATATACACACACGGACGTATTAAAAATATATATTTTTGGTAATCAGAGGCAGCAAAACATTTATTTCCGGTGAAACCTTTATATTCAGTTTTTGGATGGAACACACCACTTCTGTAACTACTAAGTATGTAACATAGAAAGAAATTATATTGTTTAACTGCTTGTCTCGTTTATTAAATGTTCAAGTGAAATCGGTTATTTCTTTGTTTGGCATCGCCATAAATTCTTAAATAAAACCCAACCTTTATTTTTATTTGCACTCAAGGAATGTAAGTCTATAATCAGCTAAAATTGTTCATATGATAGCTATAATGTGCCGTTCCTGGTCGCCTTTTGCTTTTACCTGATTAATAAGTTAACGATTAAATTATTCTTTCACGGGATGTTAAAACAATTTTTCATCAGTTTTTTACATTTTTATTTAGCATTAATCATTTCGTTGAGCACACACGAAATGCACGACTTGGTAATTAAGCATCTCTACCAAAGCTAAGACAGTTCTTCTCAGAGGCTTATGCAGCTGCCAAGCTCTGGGCTAGCTCTTTTTTGGGGGCTTAACTAATTATGTTTACATTTTTGTTCTGGATTTAATGACATTTATTTTTAACAATGTAAAAATATTCAATGACATTTAATAAATACTATTAATAACAAAATTTAATAATAACAATAGTAACATTCAATAATAATAATAATAATAATAATAATAATAAAAACATTCAATAATAATGATTATATAATAATAAAAACGTTCAATAATAATGATAATATAATAATAATAATAATAATAATAATAATAATAATAAAACATTCAATAATAATGATAATATAATAATAACAACAACATTCAATAATATTAATAATAACTTTAAATAATATTAATCATAACAAAATATAATATTAATCATAATAATATTTATTCATTAATTAGACCAATAAACTTAAATAATAATGACAAATAACGACCTCCATCTATTTTTGAAATGGAGAGCTTCTTGATTTTGTGTCAATTGGGCAAATTGTCAATCCCTGTCTTCAGTAATAAAAATCACTAGACTGGTTTCACAGGCATCGGGAACTGCTTCGGCTGTCCTCGAGATTCATCTGCTTATGCCTCACGCGGCAAGAGAGAACACCTCAGATGTTTGTAATTGTGACTTCCCCCTTCACGTTTCACATCGCGAATATGCCCATTAATATCACCTAGGTCAGATATGTCACTCCCACCTGAAAAGACAGGCTATTGCATTGCGACAGAATCGAGTTTTATCGCAAGGAGCCCATTTCATGCTGTAACAAGAAGCTAGAATGCAAACAGCCATCATATTAGGAATAAGTTTATTACAATAGAAATTGTTTCTTCACAACCTTACTGGCTTCTACAGCTAGCGTGGCTAGCCCATAGAATACGCCCCTGGTTCCTGTCCTGAAATAAACAATTCGCAGTGCCGCCTGAAACAGCGAACACTTTTATCTACGGCGGACTTAGCTTTGCCCGATTGTAATTTTCATAAACTTTCAATATACTCATCGAAATCTATCCGGAGTTTCAATCATACCGTCATTCATTTTACCCGATATGTTAATAGGGTTCACATCAAACACTTTGACCAGGACTAGCTCTAAAACTTGCTAGTCAGAGCTTCTGGCTGACCTATTTTTGGGAGTTGGAGTTTCATTCCCAGTCATGCTAATATTATTTGCGTTGTGAGCATGACCTTGTTAGCTTAGATCAATTTACTTTTAAGGCCTGCTTTGCCAAATCATTCCTACTTTCGTATTCATTCTCATCTGCGCTTTACTGGCGCAGGCAAATGGCTACAGCTAATACTTCAAAGAAAAAACTTAGATTGGTAAAATGGGTGATTAGCAGTGGAAAAATGTGTTACCATTTGGGAATCCTCATATCGATTGCTGGTCTCTAGAACTTAGTTACTCCATGGTTATGAAATGTTACAGAAGAAATAATTTAGTTAAAATGCACATCAAGCGGTAGATACATAGTTGCTGCTCGATAGTGCAGGTTAGGCATTAATCACAGTTTACTACTATAATGAGAGCTTAATTGAGCAATGAGAAGTACATAATGTAATAACCGAGTCGGTGCACAGTACCTCTGCACATCTGTTTTCACACGTGCGATTTTACGCGTTAGGTCTTGCTTTAGGTGTTATATCATAATCTCTTTTTATTGTGGTCATTGCATACATTCCTGTGTGAATCAAAGTAACAATGAACACACGACAATAACACATTCAGTATCCTATGACGTTAGTCCTCAGTGTTAACAATGGTGTTAGCTAGACTTACTCGGTTTTCAACGCAAATGAAACAGATCTCGGGAGATAAAAGGTTTTCAGTTCCACTATTGGAGGGCATTGTAGTGTAACGTAAAATCGTGTTCTCGTCAGATTAAGCGTCAGTTTTTTTTTTTGTTTTTTTTTTTCCGTTGCCTGATAGAATTGCGTGGTTTTCAGCAACTGGAGAAGTTAAAAATAAATCTTGCCTAACGCCGATGTATAGGCGGGCTGTGACCAAGTAGTTGGACCATTTGCCTCTCATAAAGGGGACCCGGGTTCGATCGATCTCCGAGGACCGCATGTGGGATTTCTGCTGCATATAGCGCCGTCTGGCGGGTTTGCTTTGGGTTATACGGTTTCCTCTCCATTCATTCCACCAATTGATCCATCATCGTTCCTTTTATCCATTTCACCTTCGTTTCACATCACCTTTTTCCTCACTCTCATACCTGACTACCGATCCCTAGTTCCGGGTTTTTCACTCTGATTCAGTGTTCCTCTGCACCTCGACAGCTTTCTGACCCTAGGCAATTGCGTGTAAGCTTTGGAGGGATGTCCTACGTGCGAGTAAGGTAAGCTGACATTGGTATATAACCTCGGCCAAATATCGGGATTTCATAATTTTAGCAATAGCTGATAATAAAATCAGACACGCTTATTTAATGCTGTTAAGCTTCACGGCGTGTATTCCTGCAAGAGCTGTAAGTCAATATTTTTTTACACAAGGGGTACAAAATTTGGAAAGGAAGGCATGGATTTCTCTTTTAATAGTCCATGCGTGGGCTATAATATCTTAAGAAAACGACTGAGTGACAGATTAAAACGTTTGCGAGTGATAGGCCGGACATGTCGCAGCCGTGCATAAAGGGATTCCAGTTCTGCTTGGCTGCTATAGATAAAGATTATTGTTATCACGAAAAGGGGAAGAATTTCGGCATTTATGTGCAGTCACCAACTGTATTTCTGGAAACCTTCTGGAAGCGGTTAACCGGAGGACACAGAGGGTGATCAGGTTCGGACGCAGGTGGGGTCCCTAACATCTCCAGATATTACATCATGTCAGGGTAGACAGCTACTCAAAGGACTTCCACCACCATAACACTCGCCTGATCCGTCAACCTAAAAACACAAGGAATTGAAACGACTGGAAATGGGGATAGAAACATTATCTGATCAGATGCAAATGGGATCCACATATTACATCCTGATGCCCCCAGGAGCACCCACAAACTACTTCTCCACATGTAGAGGTGTCTCTGAGGTTCCGTCCCACACCGAATGTCACTGTTCCTCAAACAAAAACTCCACCCACATTCCCCTCGTTTGCAGTCCAATCGCCTAATCCAAGGAAACAAGACAAGAAATAAGGGATAGAACAATTGACAGTCTAATCAATCCACGCCAGTATTCGCTTACCCACCAGGGAGCCAAGAGCCAGAACGAGTCGCCCGAGTCCTCCCGGGCGGTGAGTAAATCGCCACGGTACCTATCCGCTTTTCTTGCGGATTTACCCTTGCGATATAATAGGCGTAGTAATGTAGCAGGCGTTTTTGTCTGTGTATATGCTGAAAGGTGGTTCTTTGTGTGATGATGTCGGCGCGAGGTGGTGATGCTGCTCAGATGGTCGTCCATCGAAGCAATGGCCGGGCCCGATGCGGCTTAACATGGCCAGCCGGGAACATTGCGAAAACAAAAAGCCCAAGTCGTAGTGGCAGGCACAACAGGAATGGAACCCGGAACCTCTCGAATACGAGCCTCGGGTTTTACTGTGGAACCATCTCGCTCAATGTAGACAAAGGTTGATATGATATCATGCGAAATCGTATGCAGTCAAAAGCAATTGCACCCTGCTCAAAGCTGTTTCTTTAATATGCTTGAGTGGTTGGAATGAATGCGTCAATGGGACGGCTTCTGTGCAGCATCCTAATGCCACGTACTTGTACATCAAGCTTCAGAGTTTGCACTCGAAGGGAAGAAATAACAATAACATGTACTTTTTTCAGCTAATTCTAGATGTTTTCTAGATGTTGACCCGCGGGTCAACCGACCAGGGAGGTAGATGGAGGGATTACAGTAACGTAGCTACCCTTCTATTGAAACAGTGGCGTATTGAGATCCTTAGTTTTGAAAAAAAAACCTAGATATGCTTATTAATAAAAATGCAAGGGAAGGATAAAATTAAAAAGAAAACCACCGCCTCATTCATCATTGTTCGTAGAATAAAGATTTGAAACTTAAAATATCTCTGTTCAAGGTGAATGAACAAACGTTTGCAAAATTGCAGGAGAAATGAACAACGGATGTTCAATACTTACAGCTTTTATAGTAAATAAATAGCATACTGCTTCAATTGGCACTGACTTACTAATTGGAACTAGGTGTGCTGTCTTATTCCTTTTGTGAAAGTTTGAAGGCAATATAAATTAAAGCAGTGGCCCTCGGTTTTATTAAACGGTGGCTCGTTACACTGAAACATTTTGTGTATGATACGTAAACTAGTTTGTGCTTAAATAGAAATTGTTTGTTTAGCAAGTCCATGTTCCTATACGTTTGCAGATTGTAATTCTTTTTCCAGGTTGTGTTTTATATAGCTGCAACTTTGTATTTGCATATTCACAATTTCAATTAAGTGTTCCTTTTCGTTTAGTATGCTTCGTTTACTACAGCCTGAAAGTGCGAGAAGAAAATTTGGGTAATAAAACCTGTGTGTGTGTGTGTGTGTGTGTGTGTGTGTGTGTGTGTGTGTGTGTGTGTGTGTAGTGCAGTACATTGCAGTATCTTTGTATACTGCGAAATATGAAAGAGATTAACCTTTCCTAAATGTCACTCTATTCTGGAAGTCATACAGTAACTCAACACTGTTCTACTTTGAAGACAGCTTGTGTGTTGTAAAGAGAAAACGGAAAAGGAAGGAGTTATTGCATGGCAGGTGACCCGAGTGATCAAGTATGGTACCTGTTAGGTGAACTAGAGGGATTCCTGAAACCATCAGGAAACTCGAATGGATCATGGCTAGAATTTTTTTTTTCTGTTTTGACTTCAATAATTGGAAATCTGATTGTAACATACACATGATTCTCTACCCACTATCGTTTATTTTAGATAGCTTCTACATAGTACATTTTCTAACTCCTTCTGTTACTCGAATCACATGTTTGGAGAAGTAGTCTCATTATACATGTCGCTGTTGGTATACGGAGGTTAGGGGAAATGATAGAAGTTTAAAATCGCGTCATTTTGAAATTCCATACTATTTCCGTTACATGGCGAGAAACAAATGGGCAGCGACAGCATTATAAAAAATTACGATTGGTTTGAACAATCCAAAGTAGTAGTCACTGTTACCTTAGAATTAGTCGGCGCTTAAAGTGTTATTTAAAACAAGATTTTATTAGCATCTCCAGTCTTGTGTATCTCTTTTTATGGTTTACTGGTTATTAAAATTATACAGAGTTCTTTTTTAATGAAGAGCATTTCACATGCTATTTCCAGAAAATTCAAGATATACATATCATTTGCTAGATAGATACCTTAAATATATGGTGGATATTTTAATAAAAATGTTTATAGCAATTTTTGAGAAAAAAAATAATATATATAGAAAAATTTGGCATGTAAAACTAGTTTGGGGTGAGAGATTTTCTTGAAAATCTGCATCACTTGTTTTGAATGTACTGAACTACATATCAAGTTATCTATTTATCCGAGTTTTCATTTTATAATTACGATTTACACACAAATACAAGGGATCTTTTTTTAAAATATTCTTTTTGGGATTCATGGAGCCCAAAAAAATTCCGGCGAAATCTCGGTATCAAATTTTTGAGAGGAATACAGCTCTTCCTCTACCTAACAGGTACACCCATATGCCTAAAACTATCTCCCTAGTTTATTTTACTTCCGTAAGGTTTTCACATTCAGCTAAATCGCAGTGAAATTCAGAGATGGGTTGTACACTGTCTGTAGGAAATCCCTTTGCTATTTGGCATTCTACATGAAGCGGAAAAGGATTATTTGCATGTCTCGTTAAACTACTGGACAATAGCTACGACATTTGGCACATATGAGATCTTTCATCGGCTACATGTACGAGTAAACCAAGGTGATACTTATTGCAGCTATCGATCGGAAATAACAAAACTGACAATAAAACGCTAGTGTAGCATGAAAGTACAAGGTTTAAAATGTTAAAAAAGCCATTAGATACAGTGAAACTATCAATTTTGTTCAAATCTAGACATCTATTTCCAGCACGTGCTTCACTTGGTCATGGTGTAGATGGAGTACTCTGGACGCGCGTTTCGCAACCTTCGTTGCCATCCTCTTGCAGGTTAGCAGACGCCCAGGGTACTCCATCTACACCGTTAGAAATAGATGTCCAGATTTGAACAAAAACAAGGTTTAAGTTGTAATTGTTACTCTTCGGCATTTATGTAGGTCTTATTTTATGGCATACCTTGTCACCTGGCGCTCATTGTGCCGGAGTGCCATGACTCGGCTCAGGGCTCAGCTCAGAGATTTCCCCGCCACTTCCAATTCTCTAACCTTTCCCTCTCTCCGTCTTATTCCCTGGCCCCGCCACATGGCACATGACATGGCAGATTGTATTCTACTTGTAC
This sequence comes from Hymenopus coronatus, assembly GCA_030762935.1. NCBI lineage: Eukaryota > Metazoa > Arthropoda > Insecta > Mantodea > Hymenopodidae > Hymenopus > Hymenopus coronatus. The sequence continues at coordinate 415,726,617 of CM060900.1, read as the reverse complement.
AGACATGCTGATTCGCTACAATGTTTGCCTCGACGCATGTTTGTGAGCAAATATATTCAATAATGAACCTTCATCAGTCAAAGATCATCGCCTGCGGTGCCATGTCAATAAAAGCGGGCGTTAAACACTATCAAAAAAAAAAAAAAAAAAAAAAGATCAAGCATGTTGGAAGTTATGTATACTACGCACTCAATCTGTGGAAATCATTTTTTTCTGATACAGCTAAACTGGAACAATCCAGCGGGTGTCAATGTTCTACTTCAAAGATATGAAGTACATTCAAATAGATTTGGGTTGGCTTATGAGTACATAATTATAAAATAAGATTTTATGGCAATACAAGTATTTATTTTCATTATGTTTAAAATATTATTTTTCTATTTATTTATTTTATCTAGTGAAATAAAAGTATAATCTCAATTTATGTTTCGATAGAATAATTACCTTAGTTTATAGTGTTAAAATCGGATGCATTGAACGATTGTTTCGATATATATATTATAATAATAATTATTGTTAATACCTACTATAATAATTATTGTTATAATACTTATTGTTATTATAATAATTATTATTGTCATTATTATATGTATCATTGTTATAATAGTTATTACTGTTATTGTTATAATTATTGTTATACTTATTACTATACTTATTACTATTACTACAGTTAGTATTTTGAGTATTATGATCATATTTACTATTAGAATAGTCTTATTTATTTAGTTTAACAGCCAGTTAAATTAATTTTATTTCTTGATGCATGTTTATTACGAGAATTTTAAGCTTGATAGTCTTTCCCTCATAGCTCTTTGGGGTGAAGACTGTATGACCTTGCGGTTTAGTCATTCCGTTGTACCTACTCGCTCAGACATCAGGCCTCTGATCAGTTCACTTGCAAGGTTTGTTGCCCTGGTTTGCAGTTGAGGTCTAAAGGTCTGTTTTAGAGATTACGGTACTCTGCCAATCCAGTGGCTAGAATTATGCACGGGAAAAAGATGTGGGCACATTTGTAGAGGGTGGGGTGAGGTTTGGAATGTACCAACATTAACAGTTCCGATCCAATATGGGCCTCATTTTATGCACGCGAGAATTCGTGGTAAAGGAAGTAAAATCGTACAGAAGATTGATAAACGTGGCTTTGTTCTAAATTAGGATTATGAAGAAAATCGGTGCCTTCCCCTTCCCATCCAAAAAATGCTCTCATTGGGCTCAAGGCTCTTGCATATCAAAGAGAGATTCTAAAACACGCTGTGGAGAAGGCATACAAATATAGGCGAACCACTACCACGCTAATCAGTTAGATGAAATAGACCATCAAATGTGCTTTCAAAAGGTTGCTCCAGCAACTCAAGTTTTCTTGTTAGATTGGGTAGGTTTTATGATCAATTTTAGTTCATTTTACGAAAATGTTTATCCAACGAGAAATCTTTGGCATTGTAGCTAAATTTATTACCTACCTCAAAACTTTTTTTCAGACTGTCAAGTAAAATTAGAACTTCAAAAAATTATATCCATTCCTTCAGCTGCCTTTTAAGTGTGCAATACACTATGTTGGATTTTAATGGTTGCTTACGTATAATACACCAAATAGTTTTATAATACATCTTTAAATTTAAGTTCTTAACTTATCTTAAAATTATAAAATCATTAACGCTTTTCATAGCTTCAAATATGTGCAGTAAGGACATTTATGTCACTACCACTTGAGCCGCTATCAGATTTGGAAGGTCCCAGGTTCCATTCCCGTTGAATCGACCACCGTTACCGTGGGTTTTCTGATGGTTTTCCTGGATTGGCAAGCGAAAGCTAGGATGGATTATATATTACTACGAATTTTCCTGTTAATTTCTTTTCATTTCATTTAGCGATGCAGGGTATAGCATGATGGACGGTGCTATGTGAGTGTGCGGTGGGCTTTGCTTTCATCACCTATCGCTCTGCTCACACTAATTGGTCAACCTTGCATTTAGGGTGTGGGGGCATCAGGAGATGCTCAGCCTGGAAACCTTTGGACATCTTTTGCCATCAGATTTGGCTTCCCTGCTCTCTGGACTCTTCCCTTCTTCAGGGGGATTTACTAGGTGTAGTAAGCTTCAGCTTGGCAACGGTGTCGAAATCCTTCCGATTTACACACACTACCCTACCCTAACCATTACGAATTACAACGGGAGATCAAGCACACAAAATACTTCAGGGGGATGCTTATTTTCAGTGAGTGTTACTACAGGATATTTACTATACAAGTGGAAAGTTAGTCATTGGGTTAACGTACCATTTGCTCACTACATCTGAATGAGGTTCAGCTGCATCCTATTACATATCCCTGGTGTATTATTGAATCACTCCACAGGCGACGACAATTCTGGCGGCTAATCCATACCATGCTTGTGTCCACTGGGTTTCACATACACAAGTAGTTTTGGATATCCCCATTACGACATTCGTGATTGTAATTTTGAACGACTGTAGTGAGGTATGCGGTGGTGAATAGACTCTGGGTACCGTACACTTATAAGCGAAAATAACCTAAAAACTGATAAGAAATCTGTAAGATCAGGTCTAAAGAAAATAACAATCGGGAATATTAAAAGGTTAAATTCAGTAGTAATTTATGTGGTTGGTCGACCTCGTTGACACTTGCTCACTCTCAAAATTGCCTCGCATCTGTTACCTGTGATCGCAGGCTAATGGTTTCCTAAGTGAAACCTTCCAATCCATGTACATCCTCATTCTACACCATAATACATTGGCCAGAAATTAAATTGCATATCCGCTGATCTAGTCTGTCAACCTATTAGTCCGTACTTCCTATCCGTAGATCTCAAAAAGTTCCACTAAATACCGCTGTTGAAGTCGATTGAAGCGCAACATCATGCTGAAGTCATATGAGCTCTTTTACATTTGAAAGATACATTCTCCCCCGTTAATGCCGTCACTTGGAAAGTAATCTCTTGCACTCCCAGCGTTGTGTGGATATGCGTCTATTTACTTGCGTGACTCTGTGAACTGGTTAGACCGCTCACCTCCCACCTAGTCGGCCCGGGTTCGATCCCAAGCGCCAGCATGTGGGATTTTTGGTGGACGAAACGGCGTCTGGGTGGGGTTCCCCCGCCACTCATTCCACACCTTTCCTTTCATACATATCGCTTTCGTTTCATATCATCCATTTCCCCACGCTCATGCCTGGCAACGGGCCGACCACTTGTTCCGGGTTCTTCATTCTATGTTTATGTGACGTTGGTTCCCCGACGTTTCTGACCCCTGGACACCCGCTTGTAAGTCCTAGCGCGGTGTAAATCCTACATACAGGGGCCGGTAAGCCAACTACGATGGTTCTGTAAACAGAGCTGCCCGTGCAGTGGCGGCCTGAATATTGTAATGGGTACAGTTGGCATTTATGTCACCTTGCAGGACGTAGTCTCAAGTTAATTGAATTTATTCAATCGTGATGTCAAGAAAGACAAATAAATGTTGTCCCAAGGGAACAACTAACACAGAATGTTTACAGGCGATACAAAATACCCTCTTGTGTCACACAAAGGTTTATAGATTAACCAATGTCTAATTCTGGCATTAATTATAAGCTTCATTTGGTGATTTATTAAGCAAAGTAATACTTAACGGATTGTTGAAGTTACTATTTCATTTGTGCTTAAGTATGTATCAGCTATCGCCGCAGTGGCGGCCTGCTAACAGTTAATCCTTGTGTTCCAAGCAATCTTAAGGAGTTACATACGCAATCAGCAGTAGGGGTGAAGAACCATAAAGATGTTTACAATATATCGCATAACAACAGGTGTTATTGTTTACAGTTACAGAACAAAAGAGAATTAGTTATGTGTGGCTTCAACTTGCAACACCTTTATTAAACCTTGATTGCTGTTTTAAAGATGATGAAAACAAATAGGAAAGAAATTGACATTTTATAGTTATATCACTGAAATAAACGTGAATACACGATATTAACACTCTCGCGTTTTCCTTTTAAACACTTCCGCAATTGAAGAATAATAAAAGCAGTATCTGTTTGATTTAACAATCCTCATAATTATGACCAAAGCCTTATTTAACTTGCATAAGACCGAATTGAGACACAGCCATGTTACGTTTCACTTCGGATAATTTGAATGTCGTGTGCTCAAATTGCGAAAATGCAAACATCGCTGCACACTGACAACTACTACACCAAAGGCCACGCAGGTAACAGAGACACATTCACACAGCGTCAGGTTTCAGAGAAACTGATGTTGAGGCGGCATTGACGGGAGAGAGTATACACACCTTCTTATAGTTTTTTTTTTCGACACCGGTTCGGATGCTCGGGGATCCTCGGGAGTTGCTTTTCAGTTATTGGTTTACAGCTATCCACATGTATAAGAGTACAAGGACGGTTCAATAAGTACCCGTGTTTCAAAATAGATGGTGCTCCTAAGGCAAGTTGGTATTATCATCGTATATTCTAATTTGTTATATTTCGCCAAAACAAATTTGGTATTTATTCATAGGTTAGTTTGGATTTAGCAGGCATTTCAGTCAGTGATTTAACGTGTTTTCGCTAAAATGGAAAAAGTGCTACATCGTTCAGTGATACGCTTTTTACTTTTGGACGGAAAATCTTCTGCGAAAATTTTCGTCGTTTACAGGGACCTTCGCCATTTATGGAGCAGTTAGATATTTGTTCAATGAGTTTAAAAGTGGCCGAACATCCGTTTTCGATCTGTGTATTCCCAGGACGCTCGGCACATGTGGTTATCGAGGAAATAAGTGAAAAAGTCCATGATATCAATCTCGCTTATTGTCGAACGGAAGTTCAAGAAGTGGCAGGGTTGACGGTAACGGTAATTCATGTTTTCTATGAAAAAGTTGTCAGCTCGATGGCTGCCGTGATTACTCACGGTCAACACCCCCTCCCATATTTTTCCTATCTGCTTTCCTGCGTACCTATTCTTCTCGTTCCCAAACATGAAGAAATGGCTCGCGGAAACAAAATCAAGATCAAATGAGGTCTTCGTCGAGACAGATGTGTATTTTGTAGAGCTTGACAATTCCTACTTTTAGAGGGGTTAAAAATAACAGGATCGTTGGGAGAACTGTCCCTAAAATGGGACTATATTGAGAAATAAATAATTTGTGCTTGAAAAAAGTGATGTGTGTGTTTCTTATATGAGTACTTATTGAAACGCCCTGTAGGTATATTGCACTCATTCCGATTAATCCCGTAGATGCCCTAAACATTCCAAATATAGAGTTCTACGAACACGAATCACCGAGCTTGTTAAAGACCGGATTCGTGAGTGGAAGGTCCTCCCTGGATAAGTTTTCTCGAGGTTTTCGTCGGTGCTCATTAAACATGGGGCGGTATTCTAAAGCTTTCCTTCCCAAATTTCCCTTCTCAATGCAGAGCGCGCTGAGTACTATTCATTAACAAAGAGAAAAGTCTAGAGGCATAATGCTTTAGAGCTACCTAAAAATAAATTGCAGAAACTAAAATATACAACTTCAGACTCGGACTAGCTAACTAAGAGGGGTATCAGATATGAATTTTCGTTGCTTAAATATTGTCCAATCAATAACATAGAACTTAGGCTTAGCAAGTAGATTATTAGTTAAATTTTAAGCTGATTTTCATTAATTATAATTTTCTTTAATGCAAACGTACTACGTGACCAAATATTTGCTTTTATGATTATACTTCTCTCATATAAATATTATAGCTAAAGGCGTTAAACATAATTCCAAAAGTTATTAGTTTCTTCTAACAGGTATGTACAATGTACATATTAGGTAGAGACGTCATTTTATTTCACCACAAATTCGATACCGATATTTCACTTGCATTACATGTTTTGAGGACCCCTGAATCCCATAAAAAGCATGTTTACTTTCTATAAAGGTGCTATGCACACAGTAGGTACGAAAGGTATTGATTAAAAATTCGCTGTCAAGTTTTAACCTGAAATTGTTTTGAGGTCCCCTAAATCAAAAAAAGTATTTTTAGATATGTGGACAGTTCAAAAGCGGAGGGACCTATTTTAGTTCTTTCCAAGGATACATAAAAAAGGTTTAAAAAATCCCCCACCGCAAACTACTCTTCATGGAAAGTATAGCAAATTTTGTTTTTCTCAAAAATGGCTCTAATGGATTTGATTAAAATACTGTATATTAAAGATCTTTATGTGACAAATAAAATGTGTATCTTTAATTTTCTGGGAATAGCCTCTGAAGAACTCTTCATTCTGGATGAATTTTTCATAACTGGTAAACAGTAAGAGATTACCTTATTTGCCGTCTACTTAAAAGGAACTGGTCCAACTGCTTCTGCTAATGTTTAGTTCAACTATCGCGATGTAGATAAACGATAGGTTGTAAAGAAAGGCATGTGAATGGAACACATTTGTGTGCGCAACATAATACAAAAACGAAATATCCGTTTAACAACATTACAATTAGTTACCAAGCTTGGTACTAAAATTTGGTAGCTCCAAAGAATGGAACACATTTGTGTGCGCAACATAATACAAAAACGAAATATCCGTTTAACAACATTACAATTAGTTACCAAGCTTGGTACTAAAATTTAGTAGCTCCAAAGAATGGACACGAAGATTTTCAGGAAAATCCCTCCGCACCAAACTACCCTTTACATGAAAAATGTTTCGAAAATTTTGATATTCATAAAATTGACAAGCGATTTTGATCAATAGTGTATATTAAAGTTATTTGCATGATAAATAAAATTTATACGTGTCATAAATTCCTGGGAATAGCCTCTGAAGTCCTTTTCATAGCTGGTAAACCGTAACAGATTGTCAAAACTTAATACACAGAAATGTAGATCTCGCCAAAACACATCATTTATGTCCTATATATTTTTTGTTGCGAATCTATTTTCGAGATATTCTTTGTTATGAGTTTCAATTTTACAACACTTATACGCTTCTCAAACAGGAAGTCGTCCGTACTTCTTTTGTTTTACTTCTGGCCATGCAAAGCAGCTCGCATAACGATAGCTTTTGAAGCATTTGACTAGCCCTCTTGCCTAGTTTATTCCCTTAGGTCTCTTCTACTTAAAAGGAACTAAGTGGTAACGCAATTCTGTTTATCTCGTTCATATGAAGTCTAAAAAAGAATAATTTGTTTTAAAAAGTTTGATTGCAGAGCAGATAGAGAAAATCATGTGAAGGGAATAAGACATTAAATTTATTATTTTTATTGATAAGCTGGTATTGAAAATGATGTATTATTGCCGCTTCACTCAATGTTCCATTCGTGTAAAAATCTAAGTGTTAGTTTAGTAGTTGTAGCTGGGGTTATAGAGCTGTATATAACATCTAGGACGTTAGACGTGAGGTCGAATGTGCACCTTTTCCTGGGCCGTTATTTTTAAGGGGAAGCGAAGGCAGTTTTGTCATTCAAATCATTTTTTTCTTTTAGGCCCTCAGCCATTGCAGTTAAGAGATTATCTAATTTACGGCCAACTAGCTGTATTATTAAGGTTATCCATGGGTGAAAATCGAGTGAAATCCTGGAAAAAGTCCATTTTTTGTTAATATGTGTATTATTAAAAACGAATCATCTAGTTTCATAATATTTACTTGACGTCTATTACTGACCATTAGAAATAATTTTACAGGACTTTTTAAATGCTCCTGCACATAGACAGATATCCCTTTAGAATTTCAAAGTTGTTTTTCTCGGTTTCTGTTTTTTTTCTGTATTTTTGCGCGTTTAAATGTTCCACGGGATGCAATTTTTGTTCGTTTTGATTCAGTTTTTAGAGCTACACCTAAAGCTATAGGTGCTACAATTTTGGGAGTCGATTTTTCTTTATTGCTTATCATTGGAGCGATATTAATTAGAACATCTAAATAATACCTTAAATTATTTTTTATCATAAGCTTAAAGTTTTTTTCTAAAAAAAATAAAACGCGAATAAAAATATGTTTTTCATAAATATTTCGTAGAGCCAAAGTAGATATTAAATCGGAAAATATCCAACCTTTTCATTGTGTGAAATATTTTTTTTAGCGTTAAAATAATCAATTAAACAACTATTAACTTAATCAATAGACATATCGCAACGAATATGTGTACGCGCTCTGGTTTAGTGTCTTATTTGCAATATAAATATAAAAAACACATGTCCATTGATGTAGAATTTGGAAATTTCACCTATGGGTACCCTTAAACGGAACACAACGCACGTAGATGTGCGTGAACACCGGGATTTACAGACAGAATGAAACCTCAGCATTGAAGCTACTGTGCGTATGTTAGGGTGTGTAATATGCTTCATGTATCAATGTTGTCACTCTGTTTTTCTTCCGAATGGTATGAAATCTACCGAATGAAGACTTCGGAAACCGGCACTCAAGAAAATGCGCGCATTCTTTGTTACCTGCGTAAGGTGGAGGTAGTGCCGGGACTACGATGAACTTATGTAACGTGAAAATCGAACGCATTGTATTAAATGAAGCCATTTAGGGTTGACTTAACGCTACTCAAGTTAATGAGATATAACTTAAGAGTTTGGCAGTGTCAAATTTTTCCTTCCCGTTACGTTAAGTGATGCCACATGGTACTTATAATCAATCGGCGTGAAGCAGTAGCATGAAGTAATAAATACTACCAATCAAGAGTGATTACTATAACGTTAAGTTAAAGTGCATCCTAATAGGTCTTCAGTTTAGCAACATAACTTCAAATTACTACGTTCCGTCACGTTAAGTAAAGTTCACCGTAATCCCGGATTAAAGGTCAGTCACCACCGTCAACACAACAGATAAACCTCCGTAGTCACTGGACAATTACAGTAGACCTCCATGGACAATATTTTCATGTTCTACGTCCAATTTATTGCAGTGAATAATTATGTATTTATTACAGTTTTTCCGAGTGAAATTACTACTATTGTTGCTGCTGCTACTGCTGCAAATCATTCAGATAATGAAACCGTTAGAAGGTTGTTTGTACATCACATTTCATTGTGTAAATATTGTAGAGGCTTGTGGATCAATTATATTGTATTACCACCAATTTAACTCTTTTACTTTCTCTGCTATGTATAGTAACTAAAGGAAGTATTCTATGCCACACAATTTCGAGATTTCACCAAAAATATGTATTTTGAGGTTCTCTGAAATCTAAATGATTTGGGGAAAGGCCTGTGTATCTGTGAACAATATTGCTGAACACAAGCATGTGATTATAGAGCAAACCCGATATTGAAGTTTAACATTTTCAAAGGATGCTACACGAATATTTTCAAGAACATTCCTTAGTCCAAACTACCCTTTACAAGGAGCGTTTTTCGACATTTCCGATTTTCCCAAAAATGATTGAAACGACTTTGATTAAAATGATAGATATTCAAGATATTTACATGACAAGTAAAATGCATAACTTGGATTTTCTGGGAATAATCTCTGAAGCCCTCTTCATCCCGGATGGCATTTATATAATCTCTAAGTCGCCAGAGATAGACGTGCTACTATACTAAAAATGTAGATTTCATTATAACCTCAAATTGTGTCAAAAACATTTTTTTGGAGTTAACCATATCCGAGATATTCCTCATTTCACTTAATATATAATACCTTTCTCAACTTTTTTTCTCCCTCTCTTGGCCATCAGAGATAACGCAATTTTAATGCTAACTATTATATAGCGATCCTCTCTTGAAAATTTGGCTATCGCTTCAAGCATACTATATTCCCTTAATCCCAATGTACTTGCAACAACTTTAAAATTCCAGCAAGACAATATCTGCGAGTTAATTAATTGTTTTGTCTACATAAGCCGTGTGTAGAGCAGGAATTGGTATAGATACAATAGGACTGAAAAATTCAATGATATAGCCTGGATTTCAAACACGGATCACTCAGTCTCCGTCTTGTATGTTTTATTTGTCCTCTCCAAAAAGGTTCAATGAATTTTGGAATACTTTAATTATATTTGTGTGATTCACATTTTGAAGGATTTCACATGTTACTCGTAATAAAACTTTTTATTAGTAGTTAGATCTGTTGAAAGTATACGCACAATGACGTTCGCAACGAATCTGTGAGCAGCATTTGTGGTTTAATCAGTGGAGTTGCATATTTTAGTATATTTATTTAATATATATGTAATTTGTATTATATTTATTTTTATTACTTTGGCGTATATGCTTTGCATTTCGTAAATAACATAACTGTACAGAAATGCGGCTGAGGAATTATCTGTTTGTGTATTTTCAATTAAGGATTTTGCACTTTTATATGATGGTATCTGCACTTACCATTATTTTACACAAATCTTTAAAGAATTCGGATTTTGCAACACCGACTGAATGCGAAACTTCCCCCCTTTTTATTTTTTTGACACACTGACTTTGTATCTTTTGGTATTACAAAGTTGAAGTAAGAATTTAGGCTTAAAATATTTTCATGACAGCGTACACATTTTAGATTATCTACGAATCTAGCGAAATGTAATATATGAAACTGTTTTGTCCATTTAATTACTGACGGAATGTTTGATGGTGTCGACATTATTAATTAATTGAGCTTCACTGACCTTATTTTTGATTTCGGAAATGATACGTGCATATGTCTCCATTACGAACCACAACTGTGAACCTCCATATTGTCAAACTGTTCCATCAACCTCCGGAGATAGTGACATAAGATGCTCGCCGTGTAAACGGAACTTGTATTTTTATAGCGATCCTAAAGATCTATGCATAACGTCTCTTACCTTCCATGGTACTGATAATTTTCACTTTCGAAATATGCAATCAAGGATATTAAATGACTCAAAATTTAGCTTAAAATGCAACTATTAAACATCCAACAAAGATCATCTCTCTAAATAAACTGACTGTTTTAGCAGAAGTGATAATGAACACTTTTCTATTGTTACAAGATAATTTCCAATTTTATGAAGAACACTTCTTTAAATTAGTAAATTCAACGAGTCTGAAATCCCGTTATTTTGTTAAAGTTTAATACCGTAATTTGAGTTTGAAGAATGACACTTATTGAGAAACTTTATTTCTCAGTACATGGCGGTAGATAACCTCAGTGTTGTAGTGTTGTAAAAAGTTTATAGGATGAATTGTGCTTTACCAGAAGTATCGCTTGTTTTATTGTTTATTTTGTACAATACAGCATACCGTATTAAATATACGTACCGTTTTGAGGGGTAATCGTCATCCTGAACACAAGGGCTAGGAAGGACGCGAACATCAAAATTACTTTTTAACTCGTATGAACTGAAAATTTCATGTTAATTACAAGTTTTCCACACATACGTGTACCTTACATCGTTTTGAAGAGAAGAAAGACTTCGCCATTAAGCTTATGAGCCATTTTATCGAGTTCTTAAGGTGACCATAGTGTGAAAATTATTGAAAATACTTCAAACTATTGATGGAGTTATCACTATCACTTTTACCGATTAATAAACCTTGCTTCTTGTAGCTTATTATGCCGAAGCTATCAACAATGCCAATTTTAATGGAAACACACCTCAAACATTAAAGGTTTTCCTCACAACAACGTTTGAACGTTCAAAATGCTCCTTTTGATGCAAATTTCAACCAACCAGTTAGATATTTCCATTAGAGTTCCATAAAGTTATGACAAATGAAAGGTTATCGGTGAAACTATGTCAACTTATTTGCCTTGGAAGATATAGTGAACTATATTTTAAATGTCTTACATAAGAAGTGCTATGTCGCTGATTTTTATGGCCTCTTTAGGCCACCTACCGTTTTTACCAGAATTATTGATCTGTAATTTGAAACACTATCGTTTGCGTGAAAATTGTTCTAAGAATTTTGCATTTGTCCCGAATAAAGCAATATGTATATTTTAATTGCACCAGTGCGCAGCTTATTGGCATCACCTGTGGTGACAACAAAGCTGAATATTGGATCCTCTCTTATTTACTGTAATTATAATTTTTGATAGTGTTTAACGCCAGCTTTTAGTACATAGGAACCGCAGGCGATGATACATGAAACGAAGATGGAACACCGGTGGAATTCAATGGCGGGAGAAACTGGAGAACCCGGTCCACCACAAATCCCACATGCGATCGCTTGGGTTCGAATTCGGGCCGCCTGTAATTACAAATGATCTCAGTTATAATGTACCACATGCACCTGTCTTGTATAGAGATGATACTCCCTTAAGGACCAAAACCAAAAATCATTATGAGAAGCAATTTAATTGCTGGCCAACTGGTTTCTAGCCAAAATGGAAGTCAGGATAAAACAGAAGTCCTGCATTTTGGACCAAGAGTGTAATAATTGAACTATAAAGGTAACCTTTTTGGGCTTTGAGCAGGATTCTAAGCTTTTCCGGAAACATCATAAAAATTAAACTTGCAGTAAACTTAAGGTAAGCTGTCTGGAATACTTATGTTCTTAGAAAATGAAATGTTACATTCCTCTTGATGGCCTTAGATATATTTATTTTTCATTATTTCAGAGTCATATTGTTTATGATATTCCTCTCTGACGTTGTAGCAGAATGTCAAGGAGATATTGCCCTGCCAAAAAGTCATTACAATAATAATGTGATAAAATCTGGTTAGCATTGCAGTTTATTTATTCAACTAAAAGTACTTGCTGTCTACAATCTTGATGTAGTATATACTTTAATCATATTATTTCTCATTTACACCAATATAATTTAAGGTCTCGCTAGCATGCATATATTAAGACCAGAAATACGCTACTAAAATGTCCCTAACTTTTGGGTTACCCGTATGACATTCTATATCAGATAAACAATTTAAGTCAGAATTTTAAGTACAACTAATTTTAAAACAAAGCTTCTTAGCTGGTTGCTGTATTATTCTTTGTATACAATTGATAAGTTTCTGTGTTTTTATGTCGTTGATACACTTTGATTGCATGCGGATTATTGATGTAAGAATTATCTTCATACATATTATCATGTATGCAGAGTAATTGTATTTGTGGGAGGAACTCACTGCTCCATCATCATCTTCACGGCCTAAGCCTCGATCTGTTCCAATCTCAATTTCTTTTGTTGTCTAGCAGCTTATATCCTGCTTCAAATCTTAAAAATGTAATTTCATCTGCTATAAGTTTTATTTCAGCTCCTTCAGCTATATACATGTATAGGTATACATATAGGTATATGTGTGTGTGTGTGTGTGTTTGTCTCTAAAATAAAAAATCAACGAATAAGTAATTTGTTTGTTTATGTATTTTGCTACAGTAATATTTAAACGGTAAGAGTAAGCAAAGAGGAGTGCCGATCTATTCTAGCTAACATCTTAATGAAGACAGGATGAGGTGAAGGAGCTATAGGAGGCTACAGGACGCAGGCACATAGGCCACCAGAAACACGCGGATGTCCCTAATATTTTCAAGCCCTATGATCCATCCCACTGCCGGGTCGCCGGAGAGGGCGTTTTTTTTTGTTTTTTTTCTATTCCGAAATATTAACTTTAGTTAATTCCAAAAGATGTGGAAATATGGATAATCCCTCCGGATTTACGTCGTCATCTTATAAATGGAAAACAAAGCACTTAAGATGGCATTATGCAGGTGCAAATGGAACTATAACAAACATTCTCTATTTTTTTTTTTTTTTTTTTTTTTTTTTTTTTCCTTAGGGACCAATTATATTAAGCTAAGGTCTTCTTTTACTTATTATTTTGTAATTAGTCAATTAAGCATGCTTCCTAATGTAAATAACAATAATGCATCTAAGGTTTTTTTTTTTTTTTTTTATTTCTTTTTTAATTTTTTTTTAAGTGTTTATTTAATCGGTAAGGAAAGATTTGATGCAGGAATATTTCAAGTGGTTATTATTTTTAGGAGCCATGGTTGGAAAGGCGCGGTCTGGCGTTTCTGGATCAGCGCGTTTAAGCGTTGTATTGACCTGGCAGCCACCTAGTGCCCACGGGGAGTAACTTGCCATCGTGCATGCATCTGCGCCATCACCAGCACTGCCACAGACTACGAACACAGGAGCACAGCTGAAAGATGAGAGGGAAACGAAATGAAGGGAAAATGATAGAAAGAAAATTGTGGTAAATGAGAAAACCATAGGGCGGCTCCCAGGCATCGAATTGGGAGCCGCACGGCGGCGCCATCTCATTCGGTTACAGTAATGTGTACTCCATATAAAAATGATGCTATCACTTTTTAAACTGGCAGTTCTGGAATTAATATCGAAGCTATTTTAAATATTTTCGAAAAGTGTACCGCAATGGCCCTTTTATGTAGCGCAGTTCCAAAAGAAGAAAAACTCTCTTTTCTGAAAAGAACTACATGAATTTGTATGAATAATTGCAAATTTTCAAAATATAATGGCAGTAGATGTGGTAAAAATGAAGTTTCTTACCTAAGAATTAGAAATTCTCACAGGTTGGTCCTATTCTATGCAGTTAATAAATAAACAGAAAATGGATTCTAACCGTTTCATTTTCCGTGGACAGCTTATCATTTTCCTGAAATGTTTTCTCTCCTAGCTCAAAAAGCCTGAAACATTTTTAAGTCTCCTGCATAATGAATTATTAACATTTCAAAGATAAGAATAGTTTTTTTTTTTTCTGGACATATGTCATACCACCGTACATCTCTGGAGGTGTCCTGAAGTAGACACCGAAGGGACAATACTAACTTAACGGAGGCGAATTTTGCCTAAGATACGATTAGTTTTCACACATAACATTTTATGCTAAAGTAGTGTGCAAAACTTAAGGACAAGATGGATAAATTAGCATAACATATGACCTTCTAGGTGGAACTGAATGAAAGTGCGGGAGCTAATTACAAGAGGTCTCTCACACGTACACAGAAAGTTGGACGTCACATGCCGTGAGTGTAACGAGACTTTAGCACCAATGCGTCTGGTTCGGCAACACGAGGCAGGGGAAGAAACAGGACAAGACAGTTTGTAGCAATCAGCGCGCTGTTACTGTGCACTGTAATGGTGTTCCTCTTTACAACACGGCCCATAGGCTACATTTGGATGACTTCACACGGGAAGGAATAATCGGGAAACTGGGAGAAGGACGAAGTGTGATGCCCTGCCGTCCCAAGGAGAGGATGGGGAGACCACGATCAACTACAGCAACAAATGACCGTTACATTGTGCAACATGCAAGAAAGGATCCAGGTCAAACAGCAGATGCAATTGTAACCACATTTAACAGGACGGCTAGGTACACAATCTTACGCTACACAGTGGCACGCGACTGCTTAAAGGTGGTCTCTTTGCCCGACGGCGAGTACGTTATGTTCCATTAGCACCCGCATATCGGCGACGGTACCGTTTGGATGATCCCAAGAGCATCAGAATTGGACCAACGAGAAATAGGTTCGCGTGCTCTTCTCGGATGAGAGCAGGTACAGTCTGAGTAGTGATTCTTGACGTACTGTCATCTGGCAAGAGGTGGGAATAAGTAATGCGCCCAGGAATATTCTTGAACATGATCGTTTTGGTTATCCGTGTGTTATGGTGTGGGGAGGCATAATGTTGCATGGGCGTACCGACCTCCAAATCATTTGAGTACGGAACGCCCTACTGGTCACCGTTATTGTGGCTCTGTACTCCTCGCCCATATGCATCTCGGCTCCGATTTAATTTTTATGGATGACATTGCGCGATCGCATTGAGCGTGATGGAGAATCTCCTGGAACGAGAGGATATTCAGTGAATGGACAGGTTTGCCCGTTCCCCATATTTACATCCCATTGAACACGTGTAGGATGCTTTGGGGAGACACATAGCAGCACGTCTACTTGCATCAATGACCACCCAACAGTTGTCATCAGCGCTAGTGGAGGAATGGAACGCCCTACCGCAAGAGCTCCTTACCAACCTGGTGGTCAGCATGGGAACACGCTGCAGAACATACATTGATGTCCGTAGTGATCATGCACGATTTAAGCACCATATTTCTATTTTTTTTTTTTTTTTTTTTTTTTGTAAATCTAGAGAACCATCATAAAACGCAGCGACTTTAGTGAAGCTTATTTTCTACGAATAAAAGTATAATTTTGTTCATCCCATTGCATATTTCATTCAGTATCATCGTTCGCAGTTCTCTCCAAGTATGATTCAAGTTTCATCGTGCTATGTTACTTAGCAGTGGCACAGTGCACGAATGCTACTTACGTCCTTAGGATCTGCAGACCAGTGTACATTTCTAAGCAACCATATATACTTCAGTCAAAATTCTTCTGAGACAGTGGAAGGGCAAGATAAGAATATCACGTGCCCGCACCGGTAGCTGTCGTCAAGTGTTGTCAAACGTAAATAGACTAGGTACACAAGCATCTGTTTCTTCTACCTGTCTCAAAAGACTCTGACCAAAGTATAAATTCGTAACTTTGCGCATATTACCTTTTGTATTTGTATGCTTTCTCAGTGTATTGCAGTCAAGATTGGACTGCTTAACAACTGTGAATAAATTCTAATATTAGAAATGCTCTACCTAGTTAACATTGTTGTGGTAGGTGTTGATGTCTTCTGTTTTGGCCACACCAGCAGATTTAAATATTGACATCTACACTGCAATAATAGAAAGATCGTTTAGATTAACAACACATATTACTGAGCTGTTCCTCTATACTGCTGTGTAGGGTTCAGTTGGAAAAATAGAATCAGATTGAAAAGTTCAGTACCATAATCGGTATTTGAAGCACGGATGTTCGCCCTCCTTTGACGCTGCTCTGTCCAGCTGAGCACCATGAAAACATTCGACATTAAATGCTCCAACTGACTCGCATTTTCCAGGTAAACCACAAGATATTCAGGTTCTTTGGTGTAAATAGATAGGTATGCCATCTATATTCGCCTCTTATCTGTATTCTTGTAAACCTGTAAATAGAAATCATAAAATTAACTCTTACCTCATAGTAAATGCTGGAAATGACATTCCGCTGCACCGAGTAAACACATTTTACTGATACGATTTAGCTTGGTCATTGTAATGTTTTCTATTTCAGTTTGAATGCTTTCCTTATATATCTCCAATGTATGAGTGATTTCTTTGGCGAACGTTAAGATTTTCCACAAATTCGCCTAATTTATCTTCGCATGTGTTTGTTTTGCAATGCACTAGTAATCTCAAATATGTCCACAATATCGTGAATTGAAGTTCTGGAAGGGGACAATTGTGAAGGAAACTTCAGGATGAATTCTTCAGGAACGCGAAAAGCCGCTTCGTATTTAAAATAACATTTACCTACATACAAATATAGTTTACTCTAAAAATAACTGCGTTGCCAACTTCTCAAATGAACGTGGATGACTACGTGGTAACTAAAGGACAGAAAGCATACTGGGAGTGCGGAGTGTAGGGAAGGCGCCGGTTGTTTTTAGCGCACACGATCGGCCAGGTAATTATATCGAAGAACTTTGTACCATCAGTTGGATAAATTAAAGTTTTGCCGGGATGCTATCATAGTAGCTTAGTTAGCCAGAGTAGAGGCACGGAAAGCCGAAGACCTCACCTATTCCACTGATTTTTTTTTCTGTTTTTCCAAATACCACTTTGTTTATCAGGTTCTTTTTTATTTGGCCATAGACGACACGTGCTGTAACTATAGTTGTTACATTAAACGATTCCTGAAATGACAAACGGAACCCTCAACTAACCTAGTAAATCTTAAAATACTTCTCGGAGAATATTTTTATTCTTACTGATACATTTTTGGTGTTGTTCTAAGCAGACATCCTGGACTGCAATTGCATTTTTCTGTAGAAGTGAATGTTTAATAGACACTTATTCTGGAAAATGCGTAATCATATTATGGTTTATATTACATATTTGATATTAGTTTTCATCCGGGGGAATGAAGCGTGTGTGCCCTTGTGCGTTTGTGTAATTTCTTTAAATCATATTCAATACGTTAATAAATGCTGCAACATATTTTGTGCTTCCTGTGCACTAGAACCTCCAAAAAAGTTAGTTTTGTGATGAACCACATTTTGAGCATTTTAAAATTACTAGGCGTTTTATGAACTATTAGTGTTATATTTCTGCTTATTAAGTAGAGTGTGGGCTAGACATTATACTGTTTATCCTAATCCACTGGTGAAATATCGCTTTTGCAACCTGCCGCTAAACCCTATTTCATCTTTTCAAATATGTGGCTACAAGGAAGATTTTTTACAATATCCCAAAACTGTTGAGTCATTTCGACATCATAACGTTAGGAAGGAACAGAATTAGATGAAGGAAGAAGAGGAGCATTAACGAAAACATAATGTAAAAGTTATATATAAAACGAAGCCGTTGTTGGAAGTGAAGGTTGTTCAGCTGGCATTAGCCATGCATGCGCCATGTCTGTATCGTATTACAGCTGGCCCAGGGTTATGCCGCCGGAATTGGGAGTCTGCGCACTGGGAGGTAGAAGAGCGCGCCGTTTCTTTACCCAGCATTAATATTTCACATTTCCTTCCTCATTCCTCAAACAGGAGGGGTTACGTCCCATGGCGTTTTATAGAAAAGAGAGTATCTGCATGGCCTTAAGCGCGTTCGTTGGCGTGTACAGGACTGAGAGCAACTTTATCGTCAGCGTTCGCGGGTACGCGGCCAACAGTATACTTAAAGCACCTGAACCCCAGTAAACGGAGCGGCAATGCGGTAGCACCAATTCAGAATACTTTACACACACGCGCCACAGACGCCTTCTTAAGGGAACAAGACATTTTCTGCCCCCAAAACTTATAAAGCCAGGGGCATCGCCCCTCCAACAATTTACTGAAGTGTCTACACCCCTCCCCCAAATAGAAAGAAAGATTTCTTAGAGAACAAACAACATTTGTTTAAAGAGACCGAACGGAGCTGAACGGATTACTTTTATTTGAAGTGCAGAGTTCAACTGCTAACCAAAAACAATGATGATGCAACCTAACTTTTACTTAACATCTGATTAGAATCGAACCGTTTTTTTCCTGTAATAGAAAAATATTTTGCATTTTTATTACTCCTCGCAATGAGCACGACCCGCTCTCCATCTCCGCTGATAAATAAAGTGAAAGTCCCTCACGCCTGTCCTCCACTGGTGGGTTTTAACTTGAAATAGCCCCGGTGAATTCTGCAACTCTTTTAACGCACGAATGGATATCTGCATATGAACGTCAACTAATTGCGATCGGTGGCGCCGTGACTGAATGGTTAGACTACTCGCTTCAAACCTTGGTGGCCCGGAATTCCATCGCAGAGTACCAATACGAGATTCGTAGTGGACGAAGTGGTATCTGGGTTTTTTTCTCCAGGTTCTCCAGTTTTCCCGCCATTTATTCCATCAATTGCTCCATAATAGCATTTCCTATCATATATTTCACCGTCGTTTCATGACATGCAATTCTGCACTTTGCTCCTCAGCAGGCGTCTGATCCTAGGAGCTGGGTTGTAAGTCCTGGGAGGTGAAGTTCTACACACTAGGAGGGTAAAGAAAGAAAGAGTATCTACGATCAGTTTTCAAAGTAAGCTGTGATATAAAATGCAATTCTTTTTGTATGTATTAAAAGCAATTACAGGAATTGCATTGGATCCATTTTTCGAGTTTGTGACTACCTCATACCTTTTAAAATTAAGTTTTATCATTTGTGTGACCACGTTTTGAAAACTCGTTGTTGCTATCATCCATTACCATGATGCAGAAGCAATTCATTGGCAGAGAAGTATAAGCAGGAATGAACTCTTTCTTTTGGTGGTGTTAAGCGCCTGTTTCCCACGGGTGGTGGACACCGATGATACATAAAATGATAATTGGGAAGGCAGCATTCCAGGCCTAAGTTTTGGGTGCATTCTCTCCCAGGTATTTTCAACTATGAGGAGTAAGGAAAACCTGAAGAAGAAAAAAGGATCCTCAGTAGGGGAGGATGGTTCCGATGGAATTTTAAACTTAGGTTTCCGTTCATGAGTCCATGTTTTAACGACCTCGGCTACCGGTTTTCGAAATGAACTGGGAAGCAATACCTTCCCCGCAAAACTGTATATAAAACTCAAGAGACCAAGATTATTTTTCTTCAGACTTTAAATTAATGAACGATTCATTAAATTTGTAGGTAATCCAATTATACTATGCTGAAAGAAGAAGGTTCCTGGGCAAACTTCTGCCATTTCGCGTACGGAAATCGTCACCATGGCGTATAGCAGCCAACTCACTAGAAATTCAAATCCGATCAAGGAAACATCGTAACGATGCCATATGTTCCACTTAAGAGTTTCAGGAAATACTACTATTATATACACGTTAGAATGAAAAATCTATATTTTCTGTCCAACAGTTTTATTTCTTTCTTTATTTATTTTGTGTGTGTGTGTTCTGGCATAGTATGCTACGACATTTTGCAGTTTCAGAAACTAAAAATATTTTGGTAAACGTAAAAACTCGAAATTGAAAAGTTTATACATCTTTAATATACTGCAGCATTTATAAAATTATAGACATTTCAGACTTAAATCCATCAATTTGCATCTCTGAACATGAATGGCAATTCTGTAAGTAAAGTAGCTGTTTAACAAGAAGTAAATTTTCAAACTCAAGGTATATTTACCAATTGCATTTTAGTTTTGAGTGACTACAGCATATTTCTAACTTAAATTAAGGCAACATATGCTGGTTCGCATTTTTCTAATAAGCTTCAACATCATGTATGAATGAGGTCTATAGCTTCTAAAGCTGTAAAAAGGAAGATTTCAGTTTGGAGTAGTGAAATGAAATTTCAACTATGTGTGCTCAGAGTAGAAGTGCTGGGTGATATAAAATCCTAACTTAACTTACTTCCAATAAGAAACTCACGCACACTATATATATTTTTTGAAAACTAGAAGATGTGGGCTGTTATATAACACGAAAAAAAGTCATTGAACATTCTTAAAAAAAATCATCTTTTCAACGTGTAAACGAGCTGTAAAGTTCACTAAATATGTTTTAATACCCAACTTTTATTGCACAATTAAACTCCCCCTAAATGTACAACAAGTTTGTGCCCATGACACACACACACACACACACACTACACTCTTCCTCTTTCTCGCGGTTTCTCTCTCTCCGATGATGAAATTAATAAATGTCATAGTATTAAGCTGAAAAGTGATTTGGAAAATTCACAGTATGTAATATATCTTTCTGAAAGTTCTACCATTGCTACACACATTAACAGTGGTAATTTTGCCATGTTTCAAAATTCTAAATTGTATAGCTATTTAAATAATAATTCTTAATATTTTAAATTAATTTTTTTAATAAAAACACTCCATATGATGCATTATAATACTCACATCAAACATTCAAGTTTTACAGTAAATGAGTTTAAAATATATGTATTAATATGATTTTTATATTAACCCCTAATTATTGTAGAAAAATTATTTATTTTGGTCTTCTGCAAAGCTCTTATTTTTCAAAAGTTAATAATTGATTTATCAATAGTGGAGCATTATTTCGAAAAACTGCACAATCATTTTCTTTGTGTAGTTTCGAGAGGCAGCACAAAAATTTTGAAGAAAATGAGTAAAAAATTGCTTCATGTGGAATATTTTTGTAGCGAAAATGGTGGAAAAAAGTTTTGCGAGAAAACAGATTTTTAAAGTTGGACATGTCTATTAATAAGTATGCGCCTGTCAAATTGTAGCTTCAGTTAGTTGATATTTTAAATGCGACAAGCGGGAAAAGGGGTACGTTTTCTTAAGGTTTTCACGTCATATTTTATTACGAAAAGAAATTGCTGTTTCAAAATTGAGGTCGAATTTCACAGATGCATCACACTAGGTGCCACTAAGGATATTTGAACTTCTCAACCATTTTACTGTTCATCAAGTATACTTCAGTGAAATGCAATTGTCCGCTGCGTCAGAAACCATGCCATTATATGCTCCCAGCTGGACTATCACAGTGATCACGTGGTTCACAGAGTTTATAATTTGGCATTCCTATGCCTACGAAAGATAGATCCGTTATTATCTGCGCGTGAATTGTGGAAGGAGAACCAATGCCTAGATATTACTATGGTTAGGAAAAATATGCAGTTTGATACTCCAAATCAAGACTTCTTATAGATATCGATGTGCTAATAGTCCACACTTCTTGAAAATATTTATATTAGTTCATGTTTTGTAAAATTTAAAAACCTTCGCGTTTGAAAATAGCGTTTTAGTACCTTTTTCCAAGACGCACAGCTCCATAACATAGCTCCTGACTTACAGAGAAATCAGCTGAAGTTACAGCGAAGTTTGGAAAAACAGTTTTTAAGAAACTGGGTTTACAAAAAGGTCCAATGTACTTTTTCTGTCAAGTTTGCGATGTGCTTAATGGTAAGGGTAGTGAATATTCCAGGAAAATATTAAGTTATAAAAGTAACTTACTAAACATTTGATCCGATTACATGTGGAAATAAATATTTTTCTCTATCAAATATGAACAAATCATAGTAGATGGAGAACGTATTGTATTCCACCCCAAAATTCGATACCGAGATTGCAGCGTAAATACATGTTTTGGGGACCCCAAATTCTTTTTTCTTTTGTAGTTTTTAACGCCCGCTTTAACTACTTATGGCACCGCAGGCGGTGACACTGATGATAAATGAATGAAGCTGGAGCACCGGTGGAATTTGATGGCGGGTGAAACCAGAGAACCCGGAGAAAACCCACCCCAGCGCCGCTTTGTCCACCACAAATCTCACATGCGGTCGCTTGGGATCTAGGTGAGAGGCGAGTTGTCTAACCCCCTATTCGAAAAATCTCCAAGCACCCTTTACGTGGATCATTTTTCGAAACTTTTGATCTTCTCAAAAATTGCTCTTACGATTTTGATTAAAATACCATACGTTTAAGATATATTTATTACAAACAAAATGTATATCCTGAATATTCTGGGGATAGCCTCTGAAAAGCTCTTCATTCTGGAACACTTTTGTATAGCTGATAAACCGTAAGAGATAGATAGGAGCTTACAACACAAGAAAATGTAGATCTCGTTTAAGCACACAAATTATGTGTGTGTCTATATATATATGTATATATATTGTAGACTTGTTTTCGAGTTTCAAGTTTAAACTACCTAACTTTTCGCAAACGGGAAGCTATCTTTCGTTTCATACCTTTTTTGTGTTACTCCTAGCCTTGGAAGATGAACAGAATTTCAATGTCAAGCGCAGTGCGACAGCTTTTAAAATATTTTAATGTCGCTTCAGCCTAATATATTCCCTTATTTCTTTTCTACTTATATGGAACTAAGTAATAAGACCATATCTGGTAATATTTATATTTAGCATTATATAGATAAAGGAAAACTCTTTTTTTAATAATAGTTTGCGTGCAGAACAGGCAGAGAAAGTCATCTGAATAGAGTTTTCATCATGCAAAACATACTGAGAGGAAATGCATGTTTTTGCCAAGCAGTAGGCAATATTTAAAACCTAGTAGTAACTATGCCATCTGCTGGCAAAGTAATGATTGACTTTTTTTCCTTAGTGTAAGATTTTTATTGAAATTTAATACAAATATTATTGAACACTCGCAGAGCTTAGGCTTCAAAGACTTTCAAAATAATGGTACAAACCTATTGTACATGATTTTGGCATCTATAAGTAATAATTACTTGTATTTCGCATTTTGATCAAACGTTTCCTATTGTGCTTGTCTGTAAAATAGCGTGCATTCTCTAAGTATATTTAATGCCAAGGCAGTTAGTATATTTGTGGTGTCTGTTTAACCATGCTCGCGTGATGTTTCTATTGCGCCGTAAAACAGTTGATGCTTGTCATTATGACCTTTATTTTACCTATTACGTCAATAGAAGTTCTGTAGCGGTGTGGTTACTCCTCTTTACCACCTTGTAAGCTGACCGTAGACATTTTTTAAAATTTATTAAACCTTCTATCATAAGTCTATCTGGGTCACCAATTAACAGCTGGCTTACATATTTAAACAGACAAATGACTCCCACTGAGTGACAAAAGCTTTAAGGGTTGGAGGGTATTATGGTTTGAAGTCTAGTTTAAAACCATACTGCCGACCTACTGAGAGCTGTTTCAGTATTCTAGCTGCTCGAAGTATGTACATTGCTTTACAGAACACTTTTCTATCACCTACGAAATAGTTCATTAAGGCAACCACTGGTCAATACAAAAATCTGTTATAAGTAACGATTAAATGTTTATTCTTCGGAAAGCAAATTAGTTGCAACTATTTACACAGTTGGCGTTACTCAAAATAGGCATTTGGTCACGTCACATAAATTGAAGTATTATTTAAAATTCTGATACAAACAACGACATATAAAATTTGTATGGTGTACATTTATTAGTTTTTGCCCTTTTACTAATAATGTTAAGACGCGTTTGAAGGTTCTTATTTAGAGCGGAGTCCATCAAAACCTAGATTTGGTTATAAAACATCTTGAACTTTTAAGTTTCAGTGTTCCTGAGTGGTATTCAAGACCTTTCATTAATGATGACAGCTTAGATACCCCTCCATTTAATTTTTTGAAATAAAACTTTGTTGTTGCATAAATTTAACCAGCTAAACCACGAAAGAAACTAAAATTAATATATGTGGTATGTTTCATAGTGCCTTTTGAAGAAACAATCGCATTAAATGAATCAAATAGTCCTTCCGAACCAGATACAGTTCTGTTCATCAATAAACATATTAAAATGGTGACAGTTAGTACTGTTTAAGCTCACTGACCCAGATGACTAACTATAAAATCTAATAAACACGAATGAATATTCTCCTGAACCACGTGCTGACTAATGATTTTCGATATCATATTACTACTTTTTGACCAAATGGAGCAGTGCTAAGACTCTCTACCACGAAACATTTCTGTATCATGCTTTAGGATATTTATCAAATTATGACTTTCTAAGCTGTAATCAGCTTTGCATTTATACAACAATTAACAACTAATGCTGATTACTTGATTATTCACACAAATATTCTGTAAGAAGCATAAAACTAATCTGCGAATTGCATGGATGATACTTATGGATGACTCGATCCCCTGTTATCCTACACGTTCTTAATTGTTGCTGTTTTGGAATCGTGAAGAGTTCTGAAACCATGAACATTAACAGGCATATCCACCTCGTCAGTTGCGAAAACTGTTTCAGCAGCTTTGGTTTCGGATCAAATATAAGGCTCACACAATTATGCTAATCTATATTGGCATTTACAGTTTACGTCTTATGATGGGAAATGTAGTACGGTATTTATCGATATACGGTTAATTTCGCTAGGTCGCGCACATATTTTAAAAGCTAATAATGGGAATATAAATACAACTTTAGAAAAGGTACTAATGGCCCAAGAAGTAATCGTGAGTCAGTGCAAGCCTGGGAATGTGAGGAAAAAGATTGTGAATGTAAGTTTACTTTGGAATGAGGCACTCTGTTCGGTTGATGCAGACTATGTTGGAGCCGATCAGATGTAGATGCAAATAGATGGAGCATCTACTCTCTTTTCTCTTGAAGTACATAAAACACTAAATTGCACACATCTCGGGTGCTGGATCGAAAGATAAGGTCCATTTGCATGGCCGCTCCGCTACCCTGATCTGATGCCTTTCGATTTATTTTTTCATATCAAGAGTATCATGTGTTATACTGAAGCTAGTTCCCACCCAGAAACACTTCTCGCCAGGATATTTACAGCGTCTGATAAGGCTCATGAGATACGGAATGCACTTGGTAAACTGCGTCAGAATTTTCTACGAAGATGTCAGGCCGGAACCGACTGTAGTGGGCACCACTTTGAGCATCTCAGCTAAAACATAATTGTTGAGGTAACATCTCCGTTGCGTAATCCTAAGAGTGTATACAGAATAATCTGATTGTAGTCCCTGACAGTCCAAGCTTGTTTTAAGAGAAGATGAATAATTTGCAAATTATTGTATTGTCAGCTCCTACAATTTTAGTCTACAGTTTGCGATCAGAAGTTAGAATAGAGAAAAGCTAGTTGGCAGGAATAAAGTGCGAATAGGAAACATTGGGAGCATTAACAAATATGGCTACTTGTCGCCATTCTGCCGCCTTTAATTTCTGGGAAGCTTATGGAAAAATTAAACGTCAACTTGACTATTGTATAACATTTGCAACGTGTATTTTATATTTTAACTGTGTGTGTATATATATATATATATATATATATATATATATATATATATATATATAACTTTCTTGCGAACCAGACAAGCTATTCTTCAGTTTAAGCAGTATTTTTGTCTTAACATACCTCTAATCATTCTGTTTTGTCTGTTATCTTCGGTAACGCAAAGAGCAAAGAGGAGCCAGTGTTAATAATGAGAAGAAAAAAACTGCAAACAATCCATTCTACGATAGAGGGAAGGTATATCTCGTCCCATCATACTAAATGCTCACTATTTGGACAGTTACCAATGCATATTCTTTAGATCTACCTGCATTAGCCTTAGTCCTCATATGTAGCACAGCAAATAATCGATTTTAAATATTAACAATTTGAACTTTCCGAAATAAGCTATTCTTAACAATAAAATTAAGATCATTTGAATTCAACAATGGCCCGAGGGAGTTGGCGCAAAAGTAACATGAGCTACTCGCATTCTGAAGGTCCCGAGTACAAACCCCCGGGGCGACCCACCTGGTCGAAAGCTTTTTCGCGGTTTTCCTCGTTCGCTAAGTGAATGCTGGATTGGATAATTGATCTACGAATTTTCCTATCATTCTTTTCATCATTATATTTCAGTTTGTTCTTCTTCACCAGTTCAGTTTGTTCTTCTTCACCGCCGTCAAGGTATTGAGCTGATCACCATCCTGAATATGCTATGATTTAGAGTTTGCTTGCTCTTCGACAGGTTACCGACCCAACTTGGGCGTATAAGTCAACCACAGATGAGCGCAATTTATTGAATAAGAAGAAGCAGAAAAAATGCCATACTAAAAGGGCTTAATCCAACATCTTATTGCATTATTAGTTCTCCAAACCTCATTTGCAAATAGATTTCATAAATGCTGTAGTCGTAATAGATTTCAGAAATAGAACTACACTAGAATTAGTTAAGCTGGCTATCAAGGACTGGTTGCTCAGAAAACTCGAGGAATAACGGAGCTCATCTGTAGGGTTTAGGCGCTGTGAAGCTATCATTTAGAAATTGAACGGAGCAGGTTGCGAGAACTACTAAAATTAAGTTGCCGGGAGAACCATGAAGTTAAAGGCAGAGTATAAATGGAACAATAAATAAACAAATATATAACATCAAGCAGGGAAAATCTCTCGTGAACAACCTATCTCTTTACAGTACAATCTGATTTCAGATGGTAACTTTACAGGATACACCAGTAATGGATTCTACCTGCAGTCAATGTTAACCGTCATATGAGACAAGCATCCCATCTAATTTGCGAGTGCCCAGTTCTCCAAAGTACCCTCAGTTTTTGAGAGTAAAAACTCTACAATGGAAGAGCTTTGAACCATCACGGTAGTGAGCCTGGTTCAGTTCATATATGGACATCAGGTATCTGGATTTAGATAATAAGATTGGGGATACCTATAGTATCTGTAAATGTCACAGTCCTGGACAGTTGCACCCCATATCAAATTAAAATACCAATACAGTAAACAGCGGAGAGGGACACCTCGCGCAGTGCGACTTACAGAAAGTCTATTGCCGCTAAGGAGGAAGGAATGAATAAAGGAACAACAGAAGGCTAAATGTCGCGGGCAGACAGCCCACAGAGACACAGGATGTTTGACAGCTTCTGGCTGGAAGACTCGTCGCACCACTGAACTCCCAAAATATGGGATTAAAGACCAAGCAGCCCTTTGGTGTCCACGGGGAACGCTCTTTCCTCGGATCAAGCATCTGTTCTGTGTGCCCGCACCTCCTTACGTTACGAAACCCAGAAGTGCACTTGTAAAGATGGGAAGCAAACGGAATGAATGGGAAATGGTGGAATGGAAATCGTGTTAGAGGAGAGAAACCACAATCAGCACTCCTCTACCGATCAGGCAAAACTACGAAAAACCCAACGTCAGAGTGAATGGTCAACGGAAATCGAACCCGGGATCTCCCGAGTGTGGTCCTCGTTTGGTAAACTAAACCAGTTATTCAGCATTGAGCATTTCAGTAGATGTGATCGTGAGAAGCAAGAAAAGCAACTTGAATACAACCAGAAGTTGAGAAAATGTGGAAGGTAACGAGAAATCTAGTAACAAAAATGCTTAGAGGTATCTCTTTTATATGAATGTGTAGGAAATAAAGCTATATATAAGAGCAAAAGTAATATTTTGCAATCAAGTTTACTTAAGGTTTGTTCAAAGTTCTAGCATATATCTAGTTTGGCAAGGTTGCAATTAGGGTTTGAGAAATGCAAAAGGTAAGAAAATTTGATGTTGAGGGAGCGAAGCAGCGGAAAAAGAATGTGTTGGCAGCGCAGTTGTAGCTTCGAACACAGGTAGAATGCACAGGATTACAGCTGACTTAATTTGGTAGCTTTTGTTTGTAGTTTGCATGAATTTAGTACTGTGTTTGAGTAAATAGTAAAGAGAAAATCTGTGCGAGTGGCGAATTTTGTTTTAGAAGCTTATGCAAAGCAGAACATTTGAGAGAACAACATAGTTACTACTTACTAATATTACCTTGAACCACAGATCTTCGGCTTACCATGCCACGGTCTAACCAGCTGGACTACCATGGCAACATACCAGTAAAATGCCAAATTCCCCAGCTCAGATTGTTTCCAGTTAATCACAAGACGTCCTAAAAGCAATTTTGAGATAACTTACTCAAATGGTGAGTTGTAATCTCGTAAAGTGTTTTATGTCGCAGGTTTCATGTTTTATGGTTTCACCACTTTTGGTAAATCAATGATTATTAATCGTTCTTTCACAAGCCGTGTAAGCTAAAGTTGCAATCGTAGAATCCGACTGAAAATTTCAATGCAATATGCACAGAACTTCGGTTTACCGTGCCGATGTTCTAACCAACTGAGCTACCATCGTAATACCGCTATAAAGGTAGAAGCAGTTTCAGCCCGCAAATGCCAAGCTTATCCCATTGTTTTTGGGATACTTCCGTTATGTAATCAAATCTTGGAATAGTTGTATGTAGGGGCACAGGCTCTTGGCTATAACGCATATGCTCTCCTTCAAATCATCCTTTTCTTTGTTTTGTTTTTATTGTTCCACCTTCAACTGCAGTGTTCATATCGGCGACTATCGTTCTGGGTGGTTCAGTTGGTTTGCGCTGGTCTTATAAACCCAGGGTAGCAGGTTCAATTCCGGAGGAGACCAATGGTTTTTAAGTGTGCTTAAGCTAATGTCAGTAGATTTACTGGCATGTGAAGTAACCCCTTGAAGACGAAGTTTCGTTACACCGGCGGCGCTGATACGATTCTGCCAACTGAGAGCGTCGTTAATGGCAACAACTATTATTATTATTATTATTATTATTATTATTATTATTTCACATAAGCCGTGTATAGGACAGCACTTGGATAGGTAGAGTCAGACTGAAAAATTCAATGCCATAGCCGGGATTTGAACCACGGATCTCCCGTCTCTAGCCGGTTGTTCTACCACTGAGCTACCATGGCAACATGCCAGCATGGCATTATTATTATTATTATTATCATTATTATTATTATTATTATTATAATATCGGAGCTTTTACCCTTAGAACTTACTGGTAATGGTGTTAACTCGATTACAGTAAGTTGTCTTTGGATTTTTTTATTTCCTTCTTTTTTTTTCTTCTTAATATCACACACAAATTCACAGTACTTTCAAACTCTGTGGAGGATAGGGAATAATCCTGCCTTAAGAAAAATGTGAATTAAGAAAATTCACATTCTTAGAGTAGTTAAGTTGGTCAGCCGTATCGACAGCTGAATATTGTTCAGTGCATTAGTTGTTCAATTTAGTGCCAAAGCAGACAGAAGTCAATGTAACGTAAAGTACCTATGCTCACTTGTCATTATTTTAATCGTAATAATAGACCGACAATTATTGCTCTTCATGCACTGGTTGATGCCCACATTTGAGATGCTACAATATGCATTTGTGCTTTGTGTCATTAAATTAAACCCTAGTTCACTCTAGCTAAAAACAAGAAAAAAGAAATGCACATTATGACTGACCATTTGATTTATAATTTATGTCGTAATATTAGCTCCCTTTTAACGGCAGCTTTAATACTCGCAAAACGCTCAAACTATAACGCTATACTCTTTCGCTTTTTAACTATTTTAGCATTGGATGAACATTTGCGACGAAAATCTACGAGCTGAAAATATGCTATATGAACATATTCGTCCGACATTTTCGTAGTTACCTTCAAGAATTCGTGTACTAGGACATATGCGTTATATTTGCACGCAAACTGTAGTGTTTATTTCCAAGTTAGAGCAATTTTTGCAACAGCAGCTTTCAAACATTTTAGCGTGGAGTAGAAATCAGCTCTTACGCCATTTTGAAGCAGTAACTTTCCGACTACCTACTGTTTCCGACTTACATATTACATATCGAAGTTGCAAAAGAAATAGGTACAGTTTGAGGTCTCATTCAAATAAAAATAGAAAACTCCCACGTGTATGCTTATAGGTGTCACTAGTATACTTCAATATTTAAATGCGACATCTGAAGGTGCATGAGTAAGGCTTGAAGAAACTTCTCTAAGGCCTTTGTAAGCAATTTTCACCCATTTCCCCTCAAAATTCGTTACTGTTAATAAAACGGTGTAGAATTAATGGTATGAGTATTTAAATATCTTTCTTGAATTTGCTGCAAATAGCGTGTTGAATAGGTTCCAGTTTTGTAAAATTTATTACGTAAAAATAACAGAACTTCCAGCTCCGATGGAGTTTATTTTCCTTTTTCCTTCTCTCCCCGTCTCTCTTCCTTCACCTGTTTTGACATATCGTTTCCTTGTTTTCCGACTTCGACATTGCAAGAAAGCGACATAGCAGAACTGCAGCTGTTTCTGCAGCAATGTCCGCCGCTCCTCCGCCATCTGACGCATAGGACAGTATCGCCTCCACTCAAGGAAAACCAGCACCTTCTGCGACAGGGTCCCAATACATCGTTAAGGATGCAGCTCCAGGACCGACGGCACTTGGAACCTGCTTTGGTGTACCTGCTCGTTGAGGTTAGTCGACAACAATGTCACCGACCCTGTCGACATTGCTGTGCTTATGGGCACAGCTCGGGTGCCTGTTCCTCGCCGCAGAGGTGGCACTACTTCCTAGCAGGCTCAGTGCCCCTTCTTACCGGAGAGCAGTAAACCACCGTAGCAGACTGAGAAGTCTCTGCCGACTTCAGCAACATTGGCAGCCCCTACTGGAGAGGCAATGCGGGACACCATACCTCCATGCTGGGGTCTTGAATATCGGCGCCCGCTGAGCTAAACTAGAAGAGGCTCGCCACTTCCATCTTGGCGAAGCTGCAGGATTTGCAAGCAACCATCATCCCGCCAACACACATCATCGACCATTTCCGCCGAGTTGTCTACGCGCTTGGATAACCACAGGAGTGAAGGCTAGATTGGAAAACAGACATTAGACACTAACTTCTCACTGGACACTGTAGGTCACTAGTGCAGTTAGGCGTGAAAGGAGACATTTCTGATTAGCTGTTTGAGGTTATGACGCACGTAACATTTCAGCAGTGAGGAAGAAATAAGAAACGAACTTCAAGTGCTGACAACAAGCACCATCTTCTTGGATTCTGGTATAAAGAATATTTTCACTTTCGTCCTATGTATCTTGACGAGGAACAGAAGAGAAGCGGTAATTACATTTCGATATTTCTGCTCGAATACATTTGTGTGTCATAATGGTACTTTCTGTGAATTAATTACATTGAAATTCGTAGTAATTAAGTATACGGTGTTAGACGCTTTCAATTAGCTGCTATTAATGTTGAAACATTTTATATTTTAATGAATTAATTTCCTGTCACAGTGCCATCAGACAGAGTGGGATAGGCATTCACTTCCAGGATATACAATGGAACGCTGGAGTTCCAAGTCTCCATGCAATTATGAAGGTAATGGGGTGTAAAAGTTAAAATAATCTGTGCATATTTGTGTCTTGTGCATGCTTCAAGAAAGAATACAGACACTGATACTGTTAAATAATGTAAAACCGTTTCTAATGACATTTGTTGAATATAACGTATGCAGAAGTTTCTGTGTAAGAAATTGAAAAAGTATTTGTGTTATACAATTATGTCAAATTTTGTTGTGGTATTAGAATGAATAGTAATTGTCAAAGCCAGCGTTTTATTCCCATTTCCCTGTCAAATTCCATATCTCAGTTTGCGAGTTCACAAAACTTTGAGGCAATTTAAGTACAACAGGTTTTTGTATGAAACATACAGAGAAATTATTGCAAGATACTTAAATGTTTATTCAATTTCAAAGCTTGAGATTAAATGTGATACATTATTATGGCATGAAACATTACCAATAAGAGAATTGGTGGCCTGAACTAGCAACCTTTACAAATCTGGTTAATATAACAAGAAAGCAACTTACATATTGACTTTTGGTATTTTTATTTGAAAGCGTTATACAAAATACATTATTGTATTTTTCGTAGCAGTCTAGCTTTCAGGTTTCCAGCCGCTAACATGCTGTAATATGTATGTTACAGATGACAATGCCAAGTTAATTTACGTGAGCTTTAATCAATCCCTTGAAAAGCTGTTTGATTAACTCAAATGCAACCAGGACTACCGAAGCTCACGTAATTAACTTTTTGTGTCGTTAGTAGCGATACAGTTCTAGAACCTAAGATCAGCTGAACCAGATAGCTATGCAGCGATGAAAAATACTAGCAGTAATAGCTACCGGTGACGTAATCATTCGGTTTCGCGATTTTTCGCTATTTAGTTAAGTCCCCGATCACTTCCTGTTGCCACCGTGTACCACTATTAGTTTCCTGTTCTTTGTGAACAACAGTACCACTCACCCACAGCCCCTCCAGAGGAGGCGTCTCTGGTGAGGATGTTGAGACGGACATCATCACTAGAGACGCCTCACAACCACAGCGGCCAGTACTTCACACCATCTCATCGAACCATCTCGCTACACCGCACACTCCCGCCGTCCCAGCAACGTATGTTAGAAAATAGCAGGAGACTGCGACACGAAATGCAACGACGTTGTTGAGACTGATAACCTCCGTTTTACGAGCACACTGACTTTCCCATAGTTACTCCTTTGAACCTCTAGGTTGCAGTCAGGGCAGTTTGTCATGGCTACAACCTAGAGCTTTACCTTTTGCCCGCTCCCATACAGTGCACTAGAACAGTTCATAATTCGCCCTACTAACGTGGGTGCTATGCAGGACCGCAGTGCCATCACTTTTGATTTTCCCTTCCAGTTTCTTTCCGTTACTCCTACCGGTGGAAGCTTTGTGGTATAGTCAGTTGGCAGAACCCCAACAGTCCGAGAGTGCCTGCATTAGTCTATGAGGTAGATTTTCCTTCACTCGCCATCTATATCCCCCGACCTAAATTTTGGTGCCCAAAATTTGTATTATATGTTATATATTTTTTGTGGACAAGACTCAAAACTAAACATCTAATACTACCTATTATTGTGGGTGCTAATAAAGATTAACACGTATTTAAGAAGTTAAATGCCTGGATAATCTTAAAAGTTGCGATTGGCGATCGATGGGTCTAACTCGTAACAGGTATCGGATTGAATGATCTCACTCTATGACAGTCTACCTCGTGCGCCTGTGAAAGAAAGGGAAATTTGCCTTTTTTAATCGAATGCTGTTTGGCACGGTGTGGAAGTAACATAAGATGAAACTGTGAGTTGATTATGCTTACTGTGTGTCGTTATCGTGGTATATTTAATCGAATCACGCGTTTTGCGTTTGGTTTTGCTACAACACTCGCAAATTGACTATAATTTTTTTATTTATACAGAAATCTCTGGCGGCATTGTTCCTCACAAATTTACAATGCATAGTCTGAAAATTTCAGTAGACTGGATCCGTGATACACAAAAAAACAGTACAACTATCCAACAACTTAACCGAGGAAATCTTGTGCGAGGTAGGAGGGGCTTCGTGAAAAAAAAAGTTTTAAAAAATCACTACCTCGCATTAAACCCTGCTTTTGATGACACGATAATTATGTGATTCTGCTCATCTTCAGATCTAACTCCATATGATCATTATCTGTAGGGAACGTTTTTAATTAAAAAAAAACTTTCTCACCACATTAGAAAACAACATCCGGCGTACGTTTTCCAATATTTATGCTGCAGAAAATCATCGACTGTTCAATGTGTTGAGCAGGTTTAAGACTTGCAGAGGCGCAGCATTTCGAAAATCTTTTATAGCGAAAGGTAACGGAAAATATATTATTACCAATATCTAGCGCAAAACCCGGGGCCAGTCTGCCGCGTCATTTAAGAGAAAGCCGGCACTACTATGATTTTACCTGTGACCTGTGCCTCTTATGTTTAAGGAGCTAAGAGCA
Organism: Hymenopus coronatus; assembly: GCA_030762935.1. NCBI lineage: Eukaryota > Metazoa > Arthropoda > Insecta > Mantodea > Hymenopodidae > Hymenopus > Hymenopus coronatus. Next base: position 415,692,141 of record CM060900.1, on the reverse strand, counting down.
GCGTGTCTGGTAATTGAAAACAATAGTAAAAGATTCATAATTATAGTGTAGGTATATGACTTGACTACATGAAAAACAATAAAGTGTGCACTCCTCTCTCCACGATAAATATCCACGGCGCTAAATACATCCCATGATTTCAAATTGTATAACAGGGGCTTGGTTACATGGGCGATACGAAAACCGCTACAAATGCAACACCTGTGTAGATTTCTATCTAAAGAGTTCCTTTTGAAATTTTCAAGGTTTCCATGCCATTTTTGCCAGGTCCCAAATGTAAGTGTGCAACATTTGTCCACATAGGGTAAAAAATCCATATTTGTAGCTAAGGAGTTGAAAATGGGGGACAGGTATTTTTGAATGTTTATTATTGCTCCACTGATAGAACCAAACCTGATGTAAACACATTGCGTCTATTACCAACGCGCGACTCGCGAGAAACCAAAGTACATCAAAATATACAGTACCTTAAATGCACGAGATTATTTGTGGATTTTCAAGAAGTATGTTAATTAAATACATATATACTGCGAAACTGTTGAGTGATATGGAATAGTAAATGATATGAATATTAAAACTAAAGAAGATTCCGTTTAATTCTATTCGCTCACCTCTCTTCCGCAACCATACGATAACGATAAAAAGTCAGTAAGACGATTCGTCTGCTTCTTATTCAAGAGGTTCCGAGTTCGAATCTCGGTTTGGGTTAATTACCCGGATATTTTTTTTTTTTTTTCCTTTCTTATCCTGAGAAAGCGAATATCGGGTAATTATAATTTCATCCATCGACGGACATAAACTACCAGATTAAAGAAGTTCAACTACAACAAAAAAGTTATGTGAGCTTAGTGTGTGGAAATAAAAGTGAAAATATTGAAGCATCATACAAGTAAATCGTTAAAATAAGCAAGAAACGAAATGAAATAAATATTTTAGCAAACTAAAGCAGGAGAATCCAACTACCCTGAATAACTTTGTTAAACTAACTGCAGATTGTACAGGTGTTTCGTGAGGAGCTAGCTTGTGCGTATCAAGAACATTGCGATCACCAAGGAAAAAAATAACAGTCGCAAGCCAGACTAACATCAAATGTATTCGCAGGAAAGTACACCAACTGCCAACTTTAGACAGCCTTAAATTCTGTCAACAATGATCCAACATTACCTTCTTTCATATGAACCACCTTGCATAAGTTATTGCTAAGATTGGATTTATATTTCTGAAGAGAAATAAAGTGAATGTAATTGACAGAGAGCATATCGTGTGATAGAGACCCAAATTGTACAACTCTACCGATAGTGATGCAGTTACAGGAGAAAAGTTGAGTTTTAATTTAATTATCCTGCATTTAATTTCAACTCCGGTTTATTATTATTCAAATACTACACAATATTATCACATTATAAACACCAAATATAAGTCCATGTGGATTTTGTTTGCCTTTGCTCCTCGCAGCTCGTACGAGCAAGATGTTAACGCAGGGAGATACGAAATGTCTTGTTTACATCACGTTTGGTTCTAAGACTGGATCGATAATAAGATATGATATTTTTGCTAGGTGGTAAAGGATGAAAATTAAAACTTTTATCTAAATAGGCGACAGTCAAACTTATGATTGTTCTTACCTAAATGCCTTGTGTTGGAAAGGTAAAATTGGGCTGAAAAACGCGATGGTATAGCCTTAATTGAGATTACAAGCTACTATTGGGGTATGTTATGTTACCTCATGAATTTGAGGACAGATTGTGGTTTTCCGAAAAAAAAAACAAAAAAAAAAAACAGATCAGGTGGGGAATGTGTCGTACCAGCATGTTGTTGTGATAACTTGGTTAGAGGAACAGCTTAGAAAGCCGAAGATCCATGGTTCATATCCGGATTATCACATGCATTGAATTTTTCAGTATGATTCTGTCTTTACAAATTTAGCCTACACAAGGCATGTGTGGAAGAACAATTGGTCACAATTGGTTGACGTTATAGTGATTAACTATGAAGCCGGGAATTAAAAGTGTGCTCAAGATTATAAATCGCATTTGGCGCTTACTATCTAAAAATTAATTTGCGGTTTACCGGAAAGAATGTGATCAGTAGGGGATATTAATGCCGTGCCGGGATGTTTCCGCGGTAGCTTAGTTGGTTAGAGGCAAGATAAGCCGAAAATCCATGGTTCAAACTCCAGTTATAGCATTTCATTTTTCAGTCTATTTCTTCCTTCCCAATTGAACAGATACGTTTATAAGAGGTTAGAAATAAGAGTGAATGGTGGTTTTATCAAGGTTTTAAGCTAGCCTACTACCCTTGCCTACTACCCCTTGTCAAAATTGGGCAATCTGAGCACAGTTAATTACAAGAGGTTGACCATTGGGGCAGTTGTCATTAGAGAGCTATGATCACTGCCTATTTCTGACAGGTTGTGTTGTTAGAGAAATACAACAGTTGATCAAATACTGTTCGGTGTCGATACTTTGTATCGGTAATGCCATCCTCGGTAACGTGGCGTTTGTAGCCATAAGCGGTCGATTGCCAAACTCTGTACCTATTGAGGTTCTATTGTGTACTGCGAATGTAGGCGAAAGGATTAAGCATCTCGCGGAGTACGCTACAGTTAATCGCATAAAGTTGTTGCAAAAACTGTAAACTTGATGTCAAGAGGGCTTATCGTGTTAGTGAAATGTTGGCTACATTTGACATCATCGGTGTTCTGTTGATCCATTAATAAGTTATTTATTGGATAAGATATTGCCCCATTTGTTTTCATGGTTTATAAATGTCCTAAACGATGCATATTTATATACTTTTGACCCAAACGTACAGGGATGTAAAACTCGAAATTGTTGACCTTTCATCAGCTGGTACTTTTGCAAGTATCATTATGCAAGCAAGGCTTTATTAGACGGTGTATGAAAAATATAACCCAGGCATCATCGTGGCATTTTAGAAATTGATGAAAGGCTCTTATGAGCTTGTCTGTATACTTTTATCGCTAATTATTTAAGGGGAAAATGAATAGCAGTATTTTGCAAAGTGTCGTTTTTGATTCTTTAGTCGATCATTATGGAACTTCCTCTTTAATTTGATTATACTTTATCATTCTATACAAAGTGCTTATATTGTAAACGTACTTTTAAAATGGTAGCTCATCTAACACTGTATATTCTTAATTCTGCGTCGCTTCACAGAAAAAAAAAACAAAAAAAACAAGCTGTTTTATTCTTTGGAGTAGACAGTATTTTGGCTCATTATTTAGGGAAAATTTTGTTCCACAATTTGGTAACACCAATTCAAATAAGGCAGTTTGCAAATGTCTAAGCAGTGTGACTTTTACTTTGCTTTCTGTGTGTGTGTGTGTGTGTGTGTGTGTGTGTGTTTAGTAGTGTTTAACGCCCGCTTTAACTACTAATGGCACCGCAGGCGGATAAGTGTGTGTGTCTGTGGGGAGGGGTGTAGCACAATTTGGCAGGATGGTAGAGGGATCCAGATAAATAGTTTGAGATAGGGAACCTATGGGATATGGGTTCTTTTTTCTTCATTTTACTTTGAATAATTTTTTCTCACTCTGAATGAGGCTTTCCGAAATAAATGACCCGTTTTATCAGGGAGTGCCGACATTTCCTGATAAATCTTGTATATGCCTTAATAAACCGAATTACCGTATAAAAGGAGATCATTTAACTTGGAAGTCATGCATCTATTTTCCGTAACATTTTCAGCCTGTCATTTTAGATAGTTTCTAGGGGTTCATGAAGTTAGTTCATTTCGGTAACTTTGGTAGTTTAGGGCTTTCAAATCACCTCTGAACAGATGCTTCAGTCATGGTTTGATCTTCGGTATAACCAACGGAGCGAGGTGGAGCATTCGGGGTGGTCTCTGGTTCGATTCTGGCGACCGTCCACTCTGATCCATGTTTTTTCGTCGTTTCCCTGGGCTTGGTAGCGAATGCTGGGGTTATTCCTCATCTACCACGTTTTACTTTCCATCATTCCCCTTTATTTCGTTTCTTTTACATCTTTCAAGGTCTCGCAGTGAAATGCGGCGTGGGCAGATGGCGGGGTTGAATGCTCAATGAAAATGTTATCCCCGTGGATGCTCGTCGATATCTCACTTGATTGTCTTCTCTGACGGTTCCATCAGTGGGGCGGGTCATCGGGCTTGGAAATATTAGAACCTCCGTGCGTCTCTGTGAATTGTAGCCTCCCGTGGTTCCCTCACTTCATTTCTTCTTCGAGGGGAGCGTTAGCCACAATAAATGTGCGTAGGGTGCATTGCGCGATATATCCCCCCCCCCAGCTGTCTACAACCTTTACTGGTAGTATATATGAAGTTAAAATTCGTATCTTATAACTTAAGTAAAAAGATAGTAATCTAAATTTAGCTTGGAATTCGTTTTATGCAGAAAATGTAACTTGGGCAGAAAAACGCATTTTATAAGGTCTTTAATAAAAACTATAACCATTCTAATATAAACCAATGACAAATGTATCTCAATTCCTAAGATTGAAAATGTTAAGCTGGCACATGTGTTTGACCTAAAAATCATAAATGTTTGGGAACCTCTAAGAGAAAGCACTCTTCTTTGTTGATTTAGTTGATATGTTACAGCATGTTTTCAAATACTTTTTGTTGTTGCTTGTTTTTGTTTTTCTTTCTTTGCAAAACAACAGCTCCGTAATTTTCTGGTTTTAGATTATAATGTATTATGAGTCAGTTGATACAAACATTAACTCAGTAGAGCCGCGCTGTGGCCTAGTGGTTAGGCCAATCGCATTTTACCAAGGCAGCCCGGGTTCGATCCCAGGCGATGGATGTGGGATTTGTGATGGACAAAGCGGCGCGGGGGATTTCTCCAGGTACTCCGGTTTACCCTACCACCGCATTCCACCAGTGCTTCATCTTCATTCCATGTATAATCAGTGTCATTGCCTGCGGTGCCACAGTAATAAAACCGGGCGTTAAACACTACAAAGAAAAATAAACTTACCTTACTGGCGATTTCAATCAAATTTAAAATATACTAATACCTATTCTTCAAACATTTTACATCTCTAATATTTAAAGTGTCTACGTGCACATATTCGTCACGAAACATAACTATTCAAGAACCTCTTAAACTAATTTTAGTTGTGATTTCATCCAAGTTTGGTGATTGTCAACAGTAATCCTTTGAGAGTGTTTTATCTTCGAACATTTTAGTAGAGCGCAATGGAAATTATCTGAACAAAATAAAATCACAATAGTAAATGCTAAGACCATTTAATGTATAAGTCATTTAATAAAGAATATTTATGAAATGGAAACAACTTGCTTACGTATTGCTGATCAAATGGTTTTATTGCATACCAATTAATACAGCACGACCCTCTACGTTGTTTAAGCAAGTTTCCTTTATTTGTATAACCTACAAATATGAAAACATTCCGAACCAGATGCGACAATCTTATTTTGACAGACTATCGGTGATAGTCACTCTTCACTGCTCAAACTGAGGTGTGAATTGTGGTGGTCAATTTTAAATGCCTGGTTAATTAATATAATGAACAAACATTCTTAAAAACCATTTACATTCAAATCTACACGTGCAGTTTTGTATAAAGTATTTGACGCAAACGGGATTACAGAAGGCATCGTCAACGATGATGAACTCGATACAAACAAACGCAAGATTGTCCGCTTGCTGCAGATGACGGTTGGGGGCAGGTTACTATTTTATGGGAACAGAGCATCCGCTTCTGTTCCGTGTAGAAAGTACTATGACTTCTGAAGCAGTTATATTCAATGTAGTAATGTCCTTAACTAAAAACAATGCATCTTTTGGCGCAGTGTTGCATAATTGTGTCTAATAATAATAATAATCATCATCATAATAGTAATCATAGTAATAGTAGTAATAATAGTAATAATAGTATTAATAATTGTAATAATAATTATGCATGTTTAGTTTCCTATATAGTGTTCAAACATCCTTTGCTATTTAATTGTCGAACTATATACACATAGTAGCAGAGAGAGGAATTTTTCCCTGTTTGAAACTAAGTTGAAACTGACTCAACACCTGAAATATGAGAGGAAAACGGAATATAAGAGAAATTTACGGAAAGCAAATTGTGGTAGAAGAGAAACTAGCACTACACTTGCACACCGATGAGGGGAAATCACAAATAACCAAAGGTCAGGGTTTGTGGTCGACGGATAGGAATCAAACCCGGGATTCCTCCAATGTGAGACTTGTACGTTGCCTTAAATGCATCTGGATATGTAATGTTTATGTGTAGTACGTTTTGTATTTGTATACTGCAATTAGCGAAGATATTTGAGTATATACGAGGTCAGCTAATAATTACTTCCTCTAATAAGTATAGGGGAAGCATTGTATTCCACCAAAAACTTTGATGTTGAGCGTTCATCGAAAATAGACGTTTTGAGACTCCGTGAATAAAATAAAATAGAAAGAAGAAAAGGAAAAAAAGAAAAAGCATTTTAGAGAATCTGTGTATGTCCGCGTTTGTCTGTGATAAACAGATCTGAAAGACAGAATGCTGATTAAGTTGCACTAAATAAGGTATTTCAGTTCCAAAGATGCGACATGAAGATTTTTAACATATTCCTCCAACCTATACTACCTACATTGAATATTTTTCCAAATTTACATATTCTCAGGAGTGGCTATAATGATTTTGATTAAAGTTCCATAGATTAAAGATATTTACATGACAAATGAAATGCATCTTGAATTATCTGGGAATATCTTGTGAAGTTTTGTTCATTTGGGACAAATTCAGTATAACTTTGTATAACTGGTAAATGTTAAAGCAATACACGAAAACGTATTGCGAAACGAACACAACAATTGTATGTCTTTAGAAAACTCAATTGTTAGGGTCTTTCAAAATTTACTTCAAGCTTTAAACCGTTATAAATATTATAATATTTGAGATAGGTAAAAAGGAAAAGAAGTTGCAAACAATGGGGTTTTATAGAACATTGGGAAGATGTCCTCCGTTCTGTTGTTTATCTGGGAATATCTTATGAAGTTCTGTTCATTTGTGACAAATTCTGTATAACTTTGTATAACTGGTAAATGTTAAAGCAATACACGAAAACGTATTGCGAAACGAACACAACAATTGTATGTCTTTAGAAAACTCAATTGTTATGGTCTTTCAAAATTTACTTCAAACTTTAAACCGTTATAAATATTATAATATTTGAGATAGATAAAAAGGAAAAGAAGTTGCAAACAATGGGGTTTTATAGAACATTGGGAAGATATCCTCCGTTCTGTTGTTTAACGTACACCATTCTTTCTGTGACTCCATGAACAACATTTTGCAGATGATGTCTTGGAGTATTAGCCTTTCTTGTGATATAGCATCTTTCAGTTGCTGTCCGGTTGTTGGATGTGTCAGGAAAACTCGTTCTTTAAGGTAACCCCACAACCAAAATTAGGTCGGATTGATCTCTGGTGATCGCGGCGGCCCCTCTGTTGGAACTCTCTTGCTTTCATCGTAGCACTGAATGAGCTGTATTCTGTCATTTAGTGACAGAAAACTATTAATGTTTTGTTCAACAAAGCTATACCTGTGCTAAGCGTGAACTGAAGAAAAGAAAGAAAACAAAAAGAAAACCAAACTCCATTCGTTGCCCAGTATGTGGCTTCTTTTGCTATCTCAAGTATTATAATATTTATAACAGTTTAACAATTTTAATATCTTTTGAAAGACCGTATATATTAAATAACTTTTTTCTTTTCTTTTTGTGCTGTCAGTCATTCCGTGATATCCGCTGTTTGCTCAATTGTTTCTCGCGATGGCATAGAAATATTATGGAATTTTAAGGCCAGCATACACCATCCAGTTGTTGAATATTTGACTATTACTATTCTATGTGTATCTATAACGAAACGTGTACTTAGCTATTTCTGCAAAGATTTGCCTCAACTTAAGTGAAGTAGATGAAAATACGAACGTTACTTACGAAAGTTTGTACAGTCACTAATAAACTAGAGGTGTAGAGAAAGTCTAGGGAATGACACATCAGATTCTATTATTATTATTATTATTATTATTATTATTATTATTATTATTATTATTATTATTATTATTATTGTTGTTGTTGTTGTTGTTGTTGTTTTGTAGTGTTATGTAGTTAATGTATTTCGTTTGACTGCATGAATTTCCTACAACCGCTATACTTTTACACAACATACTGTGATATGTTGTATAAACACCTTTGTTCAATGTCCTCCTTATAAAACACAGAGTCATAATCAGCTAATCCGGCAAAACTTGCTAAAATACGTGTAATTCTGATATACTCTGCATTATTTTAAGACATTGTACCTCTGAAAATTAAAAACCTCCACTCTTCTTCTGATTGCTTTGCATTTCTTTACCATATACCCAGAACTAAAAAAAATGGTGCGCATAAGATTTTATCAGCCCGCCTGGGTAGTGTGGGGGTAGCGTGTCTGCTTCACATTCAAAAGGTCGTGAGTTCGAATCTGGCTTAGGGTGAGTTACCCGGATAAGGTTTTTCGGGGTTTTCCCTTATCCTGAGAAGACGAATGTCGAGTAACTTTAAGCTCCATGGACCCCGAGATCATTTGAGCGTCATTTCACCAATTTCATTCATGGTCCGATATGACCAACCAGGTTAAAGGACGTTAAGCTATAAAAAAAAAAAAAAAATAATAATAATAATAATAATAATAATAATAATAATAATAATAATAATAATAATAACGTGCTATGTCAAAGTGTTGTTAAGATATTGATTTTTATTCATAGTTACAGTTTTTGTTATGTAATATGAAGTACCTCTTGGGCACTACAGGTTGTTTTATCGCAGCAAGAGTTTTAATTCTGCTTTAGTATGTACAAGTTGTTATTCATTTCTTTGAGATAAATCATTTTTGTGCCGATACTATTGATCTTAAACTTTTTAATGTGATTTCTGCAAAATAATTACATTAAAATAACGTTTGAAAGTTTTAAAATAGTGCAGAACAATTTTTAATATACACAATTGTTTTCGCTCTCTTGAATATTCCAAACAGATAAGTTCTAATCTGTTCTTCAAGGTAAAGTCGTGTTTGAAGTTCGAGGTGTTTCATCTAAATGATGCAGGTCATTTAGAGTTGTTGATATTTAAAAACGAATTGTGCAGCATGGAAGTACAAGTGATAAGTATGGTAAAAATGTCGATAACGTTCACATGATTTATCCAAATTTCACAGGCATATTGCCATAAAGAACCATACAACGACTGTTTTAACCGCCCTTCAAAACACCAAGCGATATGGTTTCACAAAACGTAAGACACTAGGGAGCTCTCGGGCTCGATGCCCTTTGGACCGGCCACACTGACCATGCTTATTGTGGTTTCCCCCGTCGGTAGACTTATTTTGGGGTAGTTACCCCTACTACCAGGAATTTTCCTTCCACCATTTCCTATCCTTATCCTTTCCTTTATCTGTTTTAGAGTTATAGGATTAGGCGACGGCAGTTTCTGTGTTGCAGCAGGGCGGTAGAATTTGTGCTCTTCCGGTCGCTTGGTGGGAGTACTCGGTCCTTTCGAATCTGTTTGCCCTTCGGATCCCTTCTTTTCAAATGTTACGTTGGAAGTAAAAATGATCCACTAGTGGTGCTGTATTCCAATAACTAGAGGCTCCTCCGTTCATCTACTCGTATCTCGTCTCCAAAATTCTAGTAAATTAACTGTCCACTTTTGCTCCTGCAGCAAGGAAGACATCTGGATCTACCACTTCCCCTTGGAACCAATGTAATGATGATAAAGCGATCTCTTGTTTTGTTTACGTCGAGCAACCATCGCTGACTAAAGAAGCAGTATTAATATTAGCTGCAAACACTAACGAACGTAAGTAAAACGATCCACTAATAAATGCACACGGGGATACTCTTACAGGGATAAACAAGACATCACCATACTAGGGTAATTAGCCGAGGTAATTAACAAGAACTGTTACTATCTACAAATTAAGTTTTCACATACAAGACTTTGCCAAGCTAATATTCGAGATTGTCAAACATTTTCTTTTATATGAAAACATGTTTTTCACGTAATGGAACATTGAGGCACGTCAGTTGGCATTGGTTTTTCATAGGCTACCGGAAAAAAAAAAAGCTTTAAAAGTGTCATAGCTGAATTTGGTAAAAAGAAGAACAAGAACAAAAAAAAGCTTCTGGTTCAAAGAAGTTTTGAACTTTAACTTGTAGCTTCAACTCCATACTATGGCTTTTGTTCTCGTAGTCTTTTAAAGCTTCAACATGTGGACGACCTACTACATGCCTATCTTCTAATAACTTTTACTCGACATATACTTCGGTCAGAGAATTTTGAGACAGTAGGGGGAGATAAGTGCGTTAAGTAGACGCACCGGCAGCAATCACAAAGTGCCGACACACGTAGCCTTCTCGGACACGAGCAACCTCGTTCCTACCTTTGTTCTTTCCACTGTCCCAAAAGACTCGACCAAAGAATAACTGTTTTCTTACGCTTTTGCCCATTAAAAGTTTTCTATATGATATAGTGTGGAACATTTGAGGTTGGCGACTGCATGGCGGCTCCTGGCACGCGGATGAAATAGCAGCAGACTTCCACATGTCTCTGTGGATGCTGAAAGAATTTTGCACTCTTGTTGGCAAAATTTAAAGGACTTGCTAATCGAAGACGATATGAATGCGTTAGGTGGAAAGAGGAACTAGGTAGTTACGGAACAAGTGGAGTACAGTCATGGAAACAAATACGCTGAGATGCTGCTTCGGGGAAAATTAATGTAAAGGTGGCAGCAAGTTAATAATGCTTTCATTGTGCAACTGTGCATTTCCATTGCCTCCTTTCCCTCACGCACTTCAAATCCTAAAACTTGAAGTACATTCATATCGTGGTCGAGTAGTACTAACTCTTGGAAAATGTCTTCACGAACGACTACAATTTCACCTTGAAAATGTTTATTCAAAGAGCATAAAACTCTCTCTAAAACTGCACAGTACACTGCTAATTATTCCTGCTAACTTAAAGCAGCACTCTTAGGTGTCACCCAAACTCATTAAAAATTGACAAAGATTCATGAAGACAAAGTAGATGTTTCAAGCTATTTATAGCTTCAGGTATAACTTCTAATGTTCGGTAATTACAGCCAAGCTTATTTCCAAACACTGTCTCTATTTCTCCATAGTACGGATTTTAATATTTTATCATTAACGTCTTGAAATATTAATTTCAAAATTGAAAGTTTAAAAAGTACGTCATTATATGCTCGATCCCTGGATAAATAATAACATATGCACTAACTTCGGACATATCCAATTATATTCACCAAAAAAGTTTACATACAGGCACAGAAGAAAGCTTAACATTTCGGAAAGCTTAATTTTATATCATAAGTAAAAGCAAACTAAATGTGCATTTGTATACACATCCAAAGTCTAGCTATCAACGGAGGCAGGCAAAGTGAAAAAACCAACAACTAAAAATGCTTACCAATAATCGGAATACATATAACACTAATGTATTTTCAAACAGTTGCGGTAAAAGTTGATAGAGCACCTGCTTGCTGTACGAGGGGTTCCGGCAATTCCGGACAAGATTATTCCCTATCTTCCTTAAGAATGTGTGAATGTGTATGTTCCAAAAGTAGAGGGCCACCGATTTGACTATTGCAGTTAATGGCGGGGTATAGAATAGGGATAGTACTCGGTCCCCTCGAAGGGGCGCCCCCGGGAGGGAGGGATAAGGTGACAGAAGACACCGGGCGTTACATTCAGGAATGTCAGCACAGTAACGTCACAGTTTCTAGCTTGAGACGCTCTGGCAGTTCGACAGTTAGACCGTAGACCGCCACACTACCTGGAGGATCCAAAGCCCCCCCCCCCACCAAGGAAGTGGTTCATATATCCCGACATTCAGTCGAAGGCCGATTAACGGAGGAGTTTCCACAGAGAGCATAGTTTTTTCTTTCTTCCACGCTGCACCGAAACACCATAGCCGGTATCTCATCAAACGGGCTAATGATTTAAGGAACGAAAAGGAGCGACAGGGAATTCGGGAGATGAGAGAAACCACTCCAGCATTCATCTGGTGAATCAAGCAAACCCTGAAAAAAAGCCGACATGCCACAGTAAGCGGACGCCGTGAATCGAACCAAGGACCTCCCGAATGCGAGTCGCACGCATTACCGCCGCGCCACCACATTGGACAACGAGAAAGAGTTTGAAAAAACGAGTCGATTTCAAACACTTTCTACTGTAGACGTTCTCCAATGCACCTAAGGCATGTGTATTTCATATTAGTTTTTGAACGGTGAATAATAGAAACAGTGAAAATAAGTAACAGTAATCGTACTTAAACGGTGTCTGTAAATAATGTCTAGTAATCGCACTTAGGCGAATATACCATTATTTACTTGCAGTTGTTGTGCATATTGGTTCCAGTAGCAATGTCATAATTAATATCACGATTGACTATCCATATCTAACTGTTGAACTTATAAAATCGATAACTTGCAGCTCGTACTACGTTGGTGTATCAGTTAAATCGGCAAGCAAATATTAACAAATAAAAATAAGGTAAAGACTCGGTATGATTTAAATGGTAAAATTCAAACTATCAAGTGTGATTATATTCCAATTCCAGAATAATAAATGTATCAAGAGGGTTTAATATAGTTCATGCATATAAGTGCAGTAAAATAGGCAAAGCACACATAGGTTTGCATTACCAGCACTGAATGGACTTTCCTGGCACTATCGAAGACTAAGGAGATAAGGTATCGTATCAGCGACATTAATTTCATTTTAACTTCTACTAAAAGTATCTAACGACACCTAGCCGTATACTAGCGAAGTAACTCGAAGCATTCTTGGTATGTGGGGAAATTATAAAACCCGAGGTTCAATATAGATTAAAGGAGTCCAGAGACACAGGGTAGATTGTCCAAAGCACACCCAGATTGGGTCCAGGCCCGTAAGACTGCAATCATAAATTTTGGTAATGAATTGGCATTCTGGCCTGCCACAAAATTACGCCGTGATTTACAGTAGTATAACCTCCTCCATTTCAATAGTTACAAACCGCCTCCATCAAGATGTTACTCGTAAGAGTAAGGCAGCGAAGGACGCGTAAGCTACCGCCTTCCCAAGGACGCCTTGGGATGGTAGTTTTCCGGCCGCCTCTCCCTTTATTGTTCTACCCGCCAAGTTAAGCAGCATCGGGCATGGTCACGACTCGGACGGGTGACCATCCAGTCGTACTCCGACCAGATCTGCAACACTGGCTTCCCCCACCCCGTACCTATATCCCTTCATGTCTCCCCGCTAGCCGGCACTGCTTTCCTTGACAGCCCGCAAGCGGCTGGCCAAGGTAAGCAGCATCGGGCCTGGTCCCTCTCTGGGTGGGTGGCCACTCAGATAGGTAAGCCAGCCCGCGCCGGCTGCACAGAGGGAACACCCTGCCCAATTACTATGACATTGACAAAAACGCTTGCATAAGACTACATCTACTATATCACACGGGTAAATCCGCAAGAAAAGCGGATAGGTATCGTGGTGATTTGCCCCCGCCCGAGTACACTCGGGCGACTAGTTCCTGCTCCTGGCTCCTGGCTCCAAGGTGGACATGATGGAGTACCTCCGCAATGGTAGTAAGCGGTTATAATAATCAATTCTGGGAGCCTGTGATCCTTTCTGATGATAAGGTTTACATCTGATTAGGATGTAATAAAATGGAGGCCAAACAACACGCGTTATGCTTCAAGACACATTGTCGCCAAGATATGTTTGACCGGATAAGCATGCAATGTTTTGATTCTGAAGCAAACATATGTGTGTTCACGAGCACTGTATGTTTCTTAGTGTTCGAGATGATTATTCAAATGGATGAAATCCCATCATTACTTATGCTCAGGAGAGCAATTCTTCCGAACCAAACAAACCTAGCTAAAAGCACTCTGTAATCCACCGGCCTACCAGGGGTGCTGATTTAAACACAATCGGCATATTTGGGACTTAATTAATTCGGATTAGGAGCCATTTCAGAAGCGAAGGGATACTCAGATAAACTCAGGTTTTGAATATGGGAAAAATTATAATGAGAGACTCTAAGCATGCGAGTGAAATGTACAATGTGCACATTAATACGGCTGAATACAGTCTTACAATAATGGGTGGTGTGGCTAGGGTTGAAGTTTGAAGTACTTTTCTGAACATTAAAAGTCTGGTTGGTTCAGTTGGTTAACGCTGCCTTCTGGTTTAAATGTCATTAGTTCAAATCACACCGAGACCGATGGTTTTTAAGTGTGCTTAACAGGTACAGCTTCATGACGGTAAATTTACTAACAAGTAAAGTTAACTCCTGCGGGACGAAATTGTGGCACACCGGCGGCGCTGATATAATCCTGATAATTGACAGCGTCGTCAAGAAACAAATTATATATAGATAAATCAATTTTATGTATATAAAATTGAGTCTTAGAGAAGTACCTATTTTATTATGACATTTTGCTTTAAGGGTTTTCTCTTTATTCTCATTTCCCTCTTTTTTACTTTCTCTACCACGTATCTAGTTGGTAGAGAAGGTATTGGTATTGAAGGCTCCCTATATCCAAAACTCATTTTACTTTTCTATACTACATGTATATAGTAAATAGAGGAAGTGTTATATTCCACCCAAAATTCGGTAGTGAGATTTCACCGAAAATACCTATTTTGTGGTCCCCCGGACACCAAAAACTTTTAAAACAACATCTTTTGTGTATTAGAAAGAGAGAGAGAGAGACAGAGAGAGAGAGAGAAAGCAAGAGAAAGAGAGACTGTGAGCTGCATAGCTTAAAAAGGAGAGTCTAATAAATACCAAACTTGGTATTAAAGTTCTATATCTTCCAAAGATGGGACACAAAGATTTTCAACAAAATCTCCCGATCAAAACTATCCTTTGCTTGCAAAATTTTTATTTTATTTATTTTCTTACAAATGACTAGAACGATTCTGATTAAAACAGTATACGTTTAAGCTATTTTCATGAAAAAGCGTATATCCTTAATTTTCTGGGATTAACCTGTGAAGTCCTTATCGTTCTAAATGGTTTCTGTATAAATTGGTAAACCGTAAAAAGTGGACGATTTCCAACAGACGAACATGCACGGATCTCGATAAAGCAAACTTCATGCCAAGTTATCTTTTTCGTGTGTTAACCATTTACGAGATATTCTTTGTGTTTGGTTTGTATTTTCAAATGGATATACTTTTTCAGATGGATAATCGGTATTCGCATTTTTTTTCTCGTGGTGATGTTAACAGAACAGAATTTCAAAGCTATTGTATGGCGACCAGTTCTTAATAGATTTGACTATCCCTTAAGTCTACTGTACTCCGCTGATCGTCTTGTGCCTACAAGGAAATTCGAAATAAAATCATTTATGCATAGGTTTATCTCGATTAGCGTTAAGTATAAGGAATAATATGCCTTTCTAATAATAGTTTGTGGAAGAACGGGAGGAGAAATTCACATGAATGTAAGACATAAGCTCGCCGGTCCCCATGGCCGCGCTCGCTACAATGTCTAACTTTGGTGTTTTGTGGCGCAGAGGGATCGGGGTTGGAATCCCGCCTTGGTCATTGGTGTTTGTGGTGTGTTTCTTTGTTTGGTTTCTTTCTAAGTCACTCTCTCTTCCCTGATGGGTCAACTGGGTCATGCATGAAGGTGGCGGTCCCCGTGGCCGCACTCGCTAGAATGCCTCGCTTTGGTGCTTCGCGGCGCAGGGGATCGTGGGTTCGAGTCCCGCCTTGGGCATGTGCGTCTGTATGTATATGTCTGTATATATAAAATCAAAAACGTTACATTAATAGGTCAACTAAAGAAATGCAGGAAACTGGAAAAAAAAAGTGGAAAAAGGAATACAGCACCGGAGTCCTGAAATGCCTCCGGAACTGTATTTTTTGTACAAAAAAAAAGAAGAAAGGCAAGTGAATATGATCCACTCCTATAAATACCTATCGAATAGGAAAACCGGGAAAACGCTCAAGATCAGAAAGTTCTGCCCAACGGAATTCGAATCCGGGATCACATTGCGAGCTCCAGACGTTACCACGGAGTCATCTCGTTAGGTATTTTAAGCGATACAATCTACATTTAGAGTGAATATGGGGAAGATGCCTAATTTTCCCCTGTTTACTTGGTTACGTGCTTCATATTAAAGTGTATACTGATGGATGTTTAATAGAAACTGTAAAGGCTAGTTTCCACTGTCTCAACAATCAGCACGCAACACTTAACGCCAACATAAACAACTTTAAGAAAAAACGTAATGCAAAACATGTTGAGTGTACGTGTAGCTAGAATTCCCATAAACATTCCGTCTCAATTGCACTAACAACTGAGGCAAAGTCTAAACACGGTACGTTTGTTAATATCAATAAACACATGGATTCTGATTATCAATATTTGCTCTGCGGTTACGTGTGCTTGGTGAAAGAATAAAAGAAGCTATAGGTATGCCTTTTTCTATGCAATATATACAATATAGATTTATGACCTGAATTGCAGCAATAATGTTAAACAGGAGAAGAATTTCACAGCAGTCATATCAGTGGAATTGAGGATAGGCAAAGTCGAATATTTTCTTTGTCCTCATTATGCATTCAAAAATAAGGACAAGCTCAAGTAAACATTTCGTTTTCTTGATTTTATGTCTGTGGCCATGGGCATGTATCTCAGATGGCGGGTCTTTCATGAAACTCTTTAACTATTGTCTTTTCCGACACCCACTCTATTTTCTAGCTAGTTAATGATATGCATGGTGTAGTTCCGGTCGAAGCTAGTCGAGAAGCTGCTTGAAGTTAGCCTGATACGTATCACCTCAACAGTGGAATACATCATATCGAATCGAATACATATGACACTGCCAGTGGAGAACAATATTTCTGTTCAGCCAAGACAGTTACCCTAGACTTGCTTATCAGTGGAGACACTCGTTAACCGCCGACATGTTGAATCGTGTCGAATCAACATGTTTTGTTCATAGCCGAGGCAGTGGAGACCCGCCGAAGTTTGTTACGGAACAGAAAAGTTATGACGATAGTGTACGTTTTCTTGCAACGTAAAATTTGCTATTTCCATCTGTGAATCCTACAAGAATTTGACCAACTCTAGAACTCGAAAGGATCGTAATTTACGTCAAAATTTATATAATGCGACGTTTCATGAAATAAGTATATTTCATATTTGCAAATTTTGGTGTAGACTTTTTCATGGATGACAGTTTTTACATGATTTGCATCAATGTATCAAATTAATGACTAACTGCTTGTCACTGGTAACGTGATTTATTGGTAAAATATATTGATATATAGTAGAAATGAATAAGTTTAGTTCAAGCTGTCACAGAGAGCCATTCACAATCTCATTTAATACTCCTGTTTCTTTCTCTAGGTGTCAATTTCCAATAGTAGGTAGAGGAGATGTGTATTCCCAAAAAAAATCTATATTCAGATTTCACCCGAAATATAAGTTTTGAGGTCCTCCAGACCAAACTTAACATACAATCCGGCACTTTACGACGGTAAAACACAAATATTTTTCCGCCTTTCACGCAATCCTTTTCATGTACAAAAAATGCATCGTAATATCTTTAAAAAGCTCTAACGATTTTGATAAAGCATATGGATGAAGATTAAAATGTATATATTTGAAGCAATACTCTGATATCTCTGGTATTAACGTGGTAAAACTTGATTTTTGGTTAAATTTGCTTTTTGTTGAAAATTAAATCCTTGGTATATCTAATGTATATATTGCTTTTATCTAAATTCCTGCAGGAAAGTAGTTAATTTTTTCACTAATTAATTCCTTACGCTGAAAAAGTTATACCTTTCGTTGTATTTCTCCCATCAACATTTTCAGCTTCGTTATTATATGCTTAAAGTATAAGTTTCTTTCCTATGAAAACAGAGAAAGATGTTCTTGTATAATTCCCATTGGTTTGTTTCTAAATTTTCAATCCATATTACTAATCGCCGCTTTTAGCTGATATTGCATGATTACCAGCAGGTTTGGTCACTTGAAATAAATCACTTGGACTTTTGAAATTAATTTGATAAGCTTTTAATGGTACAAATAACAATTTTAATGCTTTAATCACAAATAAAAAAGCTGGTCCCTCATCTGAAAAGGGGGTATGGTACAGTTGAACTGCTATGGTTTTTAGACTTTTAAATTAAGTTAGAGATGGCAAATAAAAAAAACACTGGCAACATTTCTTTTAAATGTATTTACACCAAATAAAGCGTCACAAAAATGTTTAAGGAATCATAAAGGCGATTTCAGATACCAAAAATAACTAGAAAGGTATTATTTTTGCTGAGGATAATTTTAAACTGTGGTCAGGAAGATTTTTTTTTATTATTGAACTTTAATTATTTGTTCGTACAAAATACAAAATGTACACTTCACGGTATACATTTTCCAATTAAATTTTAGTGGATCAAGATGTAATTTTTACCATGTGTGTAACCAGATATGGTAAAACTAATTGTACATCAGTTTTTGATACTTTAATTTATTAACCTAAAATTATTTTTTCTCTTAAAATTTTAGAAAAGAACCATGATATTTTATTTAAAACATTGAAATATTATTAATATACAAATATACAGGATACTTCAATCCACATATATAGATATATTATTAGTTATCTTTACTATGAACATGAAGTTTTTCATTGACATAGTTCAAATTTTAATTTTTAAAAAATATATCCCAACTTTTACTGATTTTAAAAAAAATTATATTGTGAAAAATAATGGATCAGTCTTTTTAATTTCTGACAGTGAATTGTTATACAATTTGTAGATATATAGAAAAATAAAACTTCACTCTAAAGAATACTCGCTCATATACGAATTCCCAAAATGAACACTAATTCAACATGGGAAAAATAGAGTAATGAAACAAGTTTCACACTATGTCCCCTTAAGGTAAGACGGTATCCTGCGCCAAGAGAGCTTCACTCAAACTCAGCACAACTGTCAGAAGATCTTCTGAATGTTGTACTCTGTCGGAAATAGGGATTTTCCTCCGAAATTTTTCGATTTTCAGTTTTATTTTTTTTTACAAATCAGGTTTTATTTTAATTGAATTTTTAAATAAATGCATGTTTATATTTAGAGTAAATGTTTTATTTAAATAAAATTTAAATGCGTATTTTAGGAGTTGTATTTGCATCACAACCACGAGTGTTACAGAAAACGAATCTCATCATAATATATCTTCCGAGTTAAAACAAGTATAACAGAAATCATTGAAATGCACAAAAATTGCAAAAAGAGGACAATAAATAAACTCAATGGTGTGCAGAAAAATTGCAGTGAGAAAATGATATTTTCAAAGTGTTTTTATAATAAAACATGGAAAAAGGTTTTTATAGTGTGAAATCGTTGTAAACAATGTTTTAAATACGTTTTGTGATGAACAAGTTGAGTGCTTCAGAGATGCTGTTGGTTGAGTTCAGTAAGGTAATTTCACGATTTTTTTTACACTTGATTTTTATAACATTGTTGAAGGCGCTTTAAGCATTTTACATCACAATTATAAAATAGTTTTTTTCCCGCAATCTTCCGACATTTTCTTATTAAACTTCCGAGTTAGTATTTTCGGATCTAGCAGCATTGGTGCAGCACCTGCACGGCGACCCAGTTCAAAGTGTGCAGCACCAGCTTCTTTGAGAAGGTGAGGAAAGAACTTACGAGTCGTACTAGAGGTGTGCTCTCGGGTGTCGGAGATTCCCAATTCACGGTGAATAACCATGGGGCGTGCAGAGATATGCCACCCCTTGTCCTGGAACACCTGGAGCCATTGGAATTAGTAGGGGAAGCTCAGCCCCATATCAAACAGACACACAGGAGAAGTGCTCTTATATAATAGCAGAGTACATGTAACTCCTAGAGAGGATTTGCGGTTCATAATCGGCTAAAGCTTATGGATGCAGAATATGCCTGCTTCAGTTTCGTGCTTATATGAGTGCCACTTCAACCAACGCCCAAGTTGAACACCCAGATATTTCACAGCTCGATTTGAAGGCAAATATGGCACTTTACTGGTAATATAAGGTTTACTGTAACATGTGCTTAAAGTATCTGACACTTGGGCTTACGGCAACGCGCCTGCGAGAAAACCAGGGAAGAAAAATACCCAGCGAAGATTGTGGGGGTTACAGATACATTATCAACGGAACAATGAGAAGAAAATATCACTGTATCGTCAGCAATTGTTGTAGTTCAGGTATACCAGCAGTATCAAAGGCTTTGAAAATGTTTTATGTAGTATGTATGCTTAGTACTCGTATGTCATTTTCTAAAAATTTCAACAGGTGTTATGTAATAGAATGAAAGTTCAGTTTGTTACCAAAGTGCTCCTTAGCCTTCTGTAAATAACTTACGTAGGTATATTCATTTTGTTTGTTTTAACTGAGAAACCGTGAGAGACATACAAAACATTTCCACAGGTAAAATGCAGATCAAAATATATGTGACTTTAAGTATGTATTGAATTCTCCGTTTAGCCGTACACGTTTTGAACTGCTAGTTTGCAATTCTTTAATTTCTTGTGAAGTTAATGCAAAGAGTACAACTATCAAAGTTAACGTAAACCATTTTCGTTTTAAACATTTGCCTGATTTCCTAGCCTCCTGTGTTCTTTGTAGCTACCACTAAACGTATGATTAAAGAAAAACAGAAGTTTTAATACCATTAACTATAAAAATAAATTAGAGTTGTTGGAGAGAAGCCATTAGATTATAATGCGCCATTTTTTTTCAAGGAATATTCGGATATGCAACTCCGAAAGCGTTATTTTCTAAAAGTTTTCGGTCAATTTGGTTGAAATATAATCTGAAGTTTGTCTTTGGCAAGCACTGGACGGTTTTAAGTATCGTTTCGTTATGTTCTTTAGTTTACTTGTTGCTGAGGTTCGAGAACGAATTTCATTATTCCAAACCTTCCAAACGGTACACATTTTAAAATTTTGTTTTAAACAACGCCGTTGTTTGTCAATCTACTTATACTGCACAAAATTTTTCCAATTTTTCACACCTTCTTTATGCTTTAAAAATTGGTTGCTCAAAACCTCACCAGATTTTGGTACAGTTTAATGCTAGCTTTACTTGAACCGCGCGAAATGGCTCAGCGGTAATGCTTGAGGCTGGTATTCGGGAAACACGCGGCTCAAATCCCACCAGAAGCGTCCTCCAGGACAGGTTTCTGTTTAGATGTTTTCCTCAGTCCTTATAACTGGCAAACGCCGGGAAGGTACCCTAAACTTAGGCCTGGAACGTTTGCTTTCCAAACTTACTGTCCCAATAACAGTACGCAATTGTGTTTAACACTTCTAAAACATTTTAGTTGTTGAATTTTCATATTGTGGATGAATATTCCACATTTGGATCATTTTTAGAGTCTCGAAGAAGAAATTTAGAACTCTCAAATTTTATATTATAAATAATCTCAATTAAATTTGCTACTTTTTTGCTTAGAAGGGAAACAACTACACTACCATAAGTGAACATGAAATTTGAAACTATACCTTCTGAAAAATGTTAGAGGTGCAAACATACCTACCTAATTTACAGAGATTTTGACGGTACTTCAATGTTGCGTTCCCTTTAAATCCTGTTTTTTTAATTAAAGCTTAATATTGAATTTTTGGGTTGAGAAGGCAGAGAGAATAGAATTGCATTTGTATGGTAAGCGCAACAGGTTGTTGGTTTATTTGCGTGTTCACGAGAATGTTCACCCCTAACTAGAATGTGATGGTACTGAAGCTCAATCACATTTGAGCTTTTCCACCTTTATTCTACGCCAAGTACGTTCTGAATTGCTAAGAGATAGTGAAATTGAATAAGATTCAAGTGTATACTTATAAACAAAGTAGGCCTATTCTATACCCTGCATACAATGACCACAAACAAGTTAAGATATGTATCCAAACTGTTTTAAACCTGTTTAAAACATTTTCCGAACACCTGTTTGTGTGTGTTTTTTATTGTTTTTATTTTTGTGTTCCATCCGAGACTGAAAACAAATGCTGTACCAGTAAAATTTAATTCGTCAGGTCATGTATGTGGTTAGAATATTGGGCGCCAACAGAACTAACTGCAGTTCATTTCACTTGTGTTGTGCGGATGAAATCACGAAACAACAAAATTCAATATTTTGGAAAATGAAGATGTAACAACATTGTTACTGACCTATGTGTATTGCGTGTTCGTGGGACATTCAGAATGAAAATTATAAGCCTAAGACAAAGAAAATCGATGGGATCTAAAACCAGTCAAGAAAATACAAAGTTAGCGTAATGGCCATTCAAGCATTAAAACATTAATTTCGGTTGCACTTAAAAATTTAATGGATCCTCAATGCAGTAGATTTCTCTGGAAAAAGAACAGTTGTATGAACTTTTTCGTTTTTACTCCGGCAATGAATAGAGAAGAAGCAGATGAGCACATATGTTGATGGTTACAGATGTTAATAACAACAATGAAGTGAACCTTGTCTTTATTTTCAACAATATATGGCTGACAAATACTTCAACGGCAAGAGCGATGTGATTTGAGGACTTTGCATTTAAATCAGTACTTTAAAATCACTCGGTGTCCTGGTTTTCAAGGTCGTGGGTTCTAGTGATGGATTTTTTTGTGCGTAAAAGTTCTTAGGAAGCTTCTTTCGGAAGAGAAGTGATGCAGGTGGTCCCGTGTCGTAGATTTAGGTGCCTCAAAGAATCTCAGGCCTGACAAAGAGGCCTCTGAGCAAAATTAAGGGGTTTTTTACGCCCAATATAGAATGGGACGCTAACAATCACAGCAGTTAAAGCGTCCATAAATACATTTAAAAACACGCAATTCACTAGGTGAGCCAATTGTTAAACGGCAACATTTTATTTCAAGTTCTATAAATTATTTTCGGTATATTCTGCACAGCATTGGAAAAATTTATGCGTCCACTAATATATTTTACGTGTCTTTTTCAAGAACCAGGAATATGTGTAATATCACTAATGGTTCCAGCTATTTCACACAAGGATATGTTTGCGACCAGATGTGAATAAAGTTTCAACATTCCTACAGTTGGAGTGCAGTGAGGTTCCACAAATTGTTCACAAACATTCGGTGCACTTGTTTGCATGTTCCCAAGCATTCAGTGCATTTGTTTGAAAACCTCGTCATCCCCCCCCCCCCGAAAATTTGCATTCAGGTGTGAATGCAAATGCTCAATACCACAGGCGATGAATGGAAGGGATGATTAATGATGGAGAGAGCCCGAAGGCTTTGGGGCCGAAAGTTAACTGCTACTTGTATTTTCAGTGTGACGGGGAATTTTGTGGTCGGACATACCATCCATGTGCCTAGGTACTTGGTCCCAATCAGGAACATAAATTGAGTATTAGTTTAAAGGCAAGCACCTACGTTCATGAATGATTTTGTCTCTAAATGTATTTGCGTAAAACAAACACGCACACACAACGCGCTCGCACACGCACAACCAAAGTGGCCCCTATAATGTTACAGGTAGATATCTCTTAAACACGGATAGAAGAAAAAAAAGAAAAAAAAAAACTCCAAGAATTCCAGATTGCATAGAAGCAAGGTATCTTCCAAATTGCGATATGGAAAATATTTCAATGGGGCCTTTTTGGGGGCTCAGGAGGACCAGCCTCAGAATTTTGGATGAAACCATGGTATATATATTATAATACAAAACGAATAAGCAAGTCAAAAATTGTCCGATTAGTGTATTAAATGTTAAAAGTAGTCTCCATAACATCTTTACACTTGGCCACGCCTTTGAGAAAGTTTTCTGCTAATTAATTTCAATATTTTTCCCTGCATTCACCTAGTACTAGATTTATATCGAAATTTACTATCAAAATCTGCCGGATTTTTGTCGTTCTTCGTTGTCTTTGGGTAACATACTGGGCTCTGGTTCCCAAGCTCACTGGTTCAAACCCGGCGGAGGGCGTAAAACTCCTTCGTTGGTCCCGTGTCGTAGATTTACGACACGTAAAAGAATCTCGTGCCTGATAAAGAGCCCGCTAAGCAAAATTAAGCGATCTTTAACGCCCAGTATAGAATTAGACGCTGAGAAGTGCACTAGCTATGAGCGTCCATAAATATAACATCTTATTTAGTTTAATGTCTGCCACAGTTAGGAACCAGAGCAAACAATCAATATGACTAACTGCATACAGTGTTGTATTGCGGGATTTCAGGTGACTTTGAAACCACAATGTCCTTTCATTTGAAAATGTATTCCCTCCACACATTCGATAGGTGTACTAACTTCAATTGAAACATCCTGTAAAAAACAATTCATTTTAGGAAAAAAAAAACAAAAAAACGTCTTAATAAAAGTTGCTTAGTTATTGAGAAGCACTAGAATAAATAAATATATGTACATAAGGTGTAATTATCATGGTTTCATTTAAAATACTGAGGTTGACCCCCTTCTGCCCATAGAGGGCCCCGTGGAAATATTTTCTTCACAGCTTGAAAACCCCTTTCTATAATAACATTTGAAACTCCTGTTTCCTCTATTCATTTAAAAGATATTCACCTGTAACACTCTATGTGTATAAATATCTTTATATAGATGCGTGTCCGTGGTTCAATGCTACTTACAACAAAATAAATACTGGATAATTACGAGAGTTATTATTTACTGTTTGTCTCAGTACTGTACCATCAATAACTGCGCTTCAGCAATTACAGTGCTATCGACTGATGTAAGCTTATAATCCTTGAGAGCACTACATCAAGTTATTTGTTCTTTAATACATTCAGATTTCTAGGTGGACTCGCTTAAACATTTTAGGTTAAGAACAGCTTTGAAATAGAATTAATGACAGTTAAACATACAGGTGTTTCAGGACGTCTGTGATGAACTCTTGAGGAACGATAGATCTCGCAGCATGGAACATTTTATGTCTAGCAAACACCATCCTCCAACGCACTGTTACGGTTACTCACCCCTGTTTGAAGCAAACCCGGTAGGATAGGTTTGAGAGGCACAGCCAGTACAGTTTGACTCTTTGTTTGTTCACAACCGCTGAATCAAGTGACACCGCCTCCTTCTTGTCCCTTACGTCTGGTTAGGTTTGTTAGGTCTGAGACTCACAACCCTTTTTAACACAGTGTTTGTGTACAAAAACGTTGAACCATGTGATGCCTTCTTGTCCCTTACTCTACCTGCCATGTCATAAGCAGCAGTTAGCAATTATTCATCGAGTATGTCTATCTTTGATTTATCTGAGCTTACTGACATGGTGATGTGTTCGGACAGGCTGTAGGTAACGGTAGAGCTCTCCATAGCTACCAAGAGCGGTTTCCGGCAGACGTCACCCATACCATACAATGTTGCTATAACTTATCAACGTAACATGGTACAGGTTAAGGAACAAGAAGAAGCCGACATTGCGTGGTTAAACATTGTTAAGAGTGTCAAAGTATACTGTCTGTGCTTCTCAAATCTATCCTACCAGACACGCTTCAAACAGGGGTGAATAACTCCGTAACGATGCATCGGAGGATGATGGTTATTCGACAAAAAGTGTCCCATTCTGTGAGATCTATCGTTCCTCAGATTTTTCGCAGCTGTCCTGAAACATACTGTATAGTGTTTTGCCCCCTCTTGTGTTATTAGAATGGTGCATTACTGTGTGCCATTTTGTAAATAGAGCCCCAGAAATAAAGATTTGAGTTACTTTTCATGTGTGTTTAAGGTAAGCTTCCAAGAGCCAATATATAGTTGAAACTAATAAGCAGATAAGTAAAATTTTACTTCTTGTACTACTTACCTATAGTAAGAAGAGGAAGTATTATATTTTACCCAAAAATTGATACCAAGTTTTCAGCGGACATACAAGTTTTGAGATTCTATGAATAGGAAAACAGGCATTTAAAAAAAAAAAAACTCTCCGTGTTTGTCTATGTGTGTGTGTGTGTGTGAACAGACATAACTCAGAAGCGAAAAGTCGGTTAAATTCCAAACTTCGTGTTTCAGCTCAACATATTGCAAGGATGCAACACTAGAAAATCCTGCAATCGGAAACTACCTTTTACATTGAACATTTTTCGAAAATTTTGATTTCATCCAAAGTGTCTCTTAAAATTAGTATTAAAATAAAAATGTGTTAATATATTTAAGTGATAAATAAAGCTTACATTTAAAATTTTATAGGAGTAGCCTCGGAAATCCTGTTCACTCTGAATGACTTTTCCATAACTTGAAACTGTAAGAGATACCTTAGGTAGTACAAAACATGTAAATCCTGGAAAGAAATGAAAGGAATTTCATGTCAAATGGAATGTTTTTGTGGAGTAAACGATGTTCGAGATCTTCCTCGTCGTCAATTTGAATTTCCAAATAATTATACTTTCTTTTCAAATGGGAAGTCATTATTCGTATTTTCCTCTTATTTCCCCGTTATTGTATCCTTCGTGGTGGAAAGATCATGGCATTTAAAAGTAATCACATAGCGACACACTCTTTAAACCTTTGAAAATCGCCTACCTACTGCGTCGTAAAATGAACTGTGTAAATGCGAATTTAAAGGTTACCTGGTTTAACAAGGAGTAGTTGGAATAATTAACGTTTATAAAGGAGCGAGTAGAGCAACTCGTATGAATACAACATGTGTGAATTTTTTTTCTCGAGGTCAATCAAGGAGCATGCATTTTTTTCAAAACTATAATACACGACATGCTCTGAGGTGTAAAAATCCATCTCTATCCTTTTGTATTGTACAACGAAATGATTCTTTTATTTTTTCTAGCACGTGTGCACAATACTTAAGATATTTACATGGCAAATAAGATGTACGTCTTGAATTTCTTGGGAATAGTCTTATGTCCTGTACATTTTTGTTGTGGAGCTACCCATTTCCGATTAATTCCTTGTTATTGGCTTTAGTTTTAAAATGCCTACACTTTTCTCAAACAGGAAGTCGTTTTTATTCTTTCGTTTTACTCCCGGCCAAGAGAATTTCAATAACATTCGCATATCGACCGCTTTTAAAATATTCGATTGTCGTTTTAGGGGAGTACGTTGCCGTAATTTTCTTTATGTGCTTATAAAGAACTAGGTAATAAAACCATTCTGCTAATGTTTTTTGATTAGCATGAAATTGAAAGAAGAGCAATTTGTTTGTAAGAAGTTTGTTTGCAGAGCAGGTAGAGAAAGTCATGTGATTGGGACCCATCCGGTTTTTAAAATATATCATGAAAGATTAACTATATTAACAAAACATAGGAGGAATAATTATCTTTTTTAATAATAACTTGCATAACAGTGAGTAGAAAAATTAATTTGAGTTCAATATATCGTAGTTGTTTCCTTAAGCACTTTGTAAGCTAAAGATATACATTGGTCTTCGAAGCTTTTCGCGCAATTACGGAATATCCGAAAAAAACCTTCAAGTGACACATTTGTTCAGGGCGTTATGATGATATAATAATAATAATAATAATAATATTATTATTATTATTATTATTATTATTATTATTATTATTGCGCATCAATGCAATTATCTATTACCTTACTAGGATACTCTAAAACAATCTAAGCTGCGTTGGTGGTCATTTAGGTGTTCAACTTTGGTAAAATCAAGGAGATACTACAACAATTATAAACAATGTATTATGAACGTTTAGACCAGGTTGTAAAATAATTTTGAAGTTTTCCTTTTCTGGACTTTGTGTCACTGCCTGCACGATATAGATTGTGGAAATAACGTTAAATGCAGAAGGATGAATACATTTGTTCAAAACTTTTTCTTTACAATCTGAACTATTTTGAAAGCAAGGGAAAGCCCAATTTTGTATCTCGGTAGCTGCTTTGGAAGAGAACAGTAAACAATAAAACTTAACCTTGAGCTTCAAAGGGTTGATAAACAGAAGGGTTACCTTTTGAGGGATTGCAAGTGGCGGGGTCGGTACACCCACGGTCCACTGACTGTTAATGAAGCAACGTAACTTAGCACTATTCTTCCAGTTTGTGTTTGTTGTGTACAACTGTGTGTCAAAGTACTGGTAAGATATTTTGCCGAACGCATCGAAGTGTTGGGGTTTGCTAGTTCAATCATTTGTAGAAGAGTTTAGATCGGAGATCGCAATCTCTTACTCATGATTATAAGTTTTTCTCGGCATAAACGTTGCTTAAATATATATGGTAGGACAGTGACCTCAGACTCAATGTATATTGTATTCCATTAAATATGAGCGTAATGAAAGATACTAAAGTAGTACCACATAAATTAATTACTATATATATATATATATATATATATATATATATATATATATAAAACCACAAGCTTGCGTGCAAATGTTTTAGGTATGCATGTACATTAATACAAATGTAACATGAATTATAAATAAACATACAATCAGCACTTCCATATTTATATGTAAATGTTTATAATAATAATATAAAGTACAACCATGAAAGATTTCTTTCTGCAGACATTACCGCCTGTCCGTTTTGTCTTCGCTGTTCAAGAACCGGTACTTAGAGCACCTGCTGTTTGTGTTTACAGATAGATGTGCAGTGAGCTTCAATCTTTACGTCCCCCAAATGTGTTCTCTAATTATAAATTCCAGATTAAACCAGGAAAAGTGGCACAGATGCAAGTAATTTTAATTTCTTGAGACTAAAATAACAATGAATGACTCAAACATTCACACATGCAAAGCAAATGCGTTTTGCAAAAATTCCTGGGGCCATATCGAAGTAATTGCACCAAAAAGGAGACAAATTTCGCAGGGAATATTTTCTAAAGAGAAAGACAATGTGAGAAGCTCTCCAGGCGAACCATCAAAACAGTTACTTTTATTTAGCAAGCTCTCCACTCCAGTTATTTCCTCTTGTGTCTATAGTTTTAATAATACGGCAGAAAGGTACAGGTGCTTTTTTGGTATGTAATAAGCTGTTTTTAACAATACACCATATTTTAGTTGCTTCCATATCATAGGGATTAATAGAGAGTAGAACATGTGAAAAAACGAGATTTATTACTCTTTGTCTATATCCAGCCAGCTTCAAATGAGGGGTGCTTGTCGCGCTCCAAGCGGGGTGACTGTACACCACCACGGCGACATCAATTCACATGATATATAAGAACAAAGAAAGGAGTTTAAGGTGCGGCATCTGTCCAGTAAAGTAGCCATTTTCATACAGATAGGTCAACATATGTATTTGGGAACATGCATCGAAGCGAAATAAACACCATTTGTTGCAGCTTTTTGTGAGATTTGTACATTTTGCTACCTTTCCCCCCACTTTATCTGCGTTTTTAAAGGCTAGATTTTGTTTTTCTTCTTGAGCAGATTTACATTTTTGGTTTAATCAGAAGTGAAATATAGTCCATACGTATTAAAATATAGTTTATAGAAACAACTAATAATTTAGTACCATCAATTGCCCATTTGCAGCTGTGAAATAAAGATGCTGCAACAGTTTGAATTAAATTCAGTTAGATCTGGCATGAATTTAATAGCTCCTATCTATAGCTGTGTACTCTCTTGTTAGCCTTGTTAGTGTTTTACCAGTCCGGACCAGAATTTATTTTGCACAAAGAAATAATGGCGAAAGTTAAGAAAACGGAAGTTTTATAGACTTTCAGAGGAATTGAAGATACAGTTTGTCGAAACTGATGGCATCATCCTTGACTTATTGTAAAAAGAAAAGAAATAAAAAAAAAATGAAATGTGTGTAATTCAATATAACAAAGGTATTTATTATTAAAACCCAATAAATGCTATAGAGAGAATTCATGCAATGGGTTTAAACCATAACAAAATGATTTCATCAGCACTTTTTTGTACCTTTTTGTTTTTTTAGGTCCCTTTTGTCCCTTTTTTGTCCATAGTGTACACCTTAAAATCTCACCACTATAATGAGCAGGCGTTTCTATCTTTGGTGACTAATTTCCAAGTTTCGTCTACCCCATTGACATGTCTGGATTACGATATCCATTGTGAGCAAACATCAATGCTTTTGCCTCATACCACGTAAATAGCCGCATACCCATTCTTCTGTGTTTGTAATTCTGCCGCAAATTTCTGCGGGAGGAAGCGTAAAGCCCGTTTGTTCAGTTCATTCACTACAGCTAATCAATTCATACCTTCCATCAAGCACTAACAAAAGACATCCATGGTCAAAGCAGGGGTACTAAATGGCAGCATTCTCACCATGCTCGATTTCGTGTTTGAATAGCTGCCTTCAGTGAGGTTGTTAGCTCGAAGAACTCGAAGAGATGATTGCATATGTATGGATATAGGGCTCATTGTGATCTTAATAACTACATGAAATCATCACTGCGAAAGTCCTGACTTACAAGGAGGTAAGGAAGATAAGCTTTAACATTTTAGACTGAATTATTACCTATAGGCGTATTTTTGGAGATTGTTTATCATCTTGCCATGTGTTTGATTTCGGCTTCGATCTGATAAGTTCTACACTTGAGATTTTGTCTATCCTTTATATAGTTTTCGGTTCACTCCATAAGAATTAAGAGAAGAGAGTTTACATAGGATCTCGAGTACGGAAACATGGCGATGCTTACCTGTAGCGATTTTCTTTAATGTTGGTGGAATATCATTATTTGTATTATAAACAACCCTATTTAAGGCATTTCTTATTGAATTGAATTCTTGTCCGATAAACACGCATTAGCCTATGAGCAAAGGCCAAGCCTAGGTGAGTTGCGAAAGAGGAGGATCATGGAAATATTTCACCTGAGCGGCTAGAAGCCGTGCCTCTTAGTGACAGCCCATAGTAGCCTCATGGATGTGTGCGTCTCTTATTGGTTTGATAAGAAGTTACTGGCATTCAAACATTAAGATATGTGCACGGGTCATTTTCAGCCTAAGGAGGGAAGAAAATGTGACAGTAAGCCGAATATTAAGTGGAGTGCTACAACCAGGAAAGAGGTGGGAGGTGGGCATGGGAAAGACAGTTTAATATTTCCTTACTAACATAAGCCGCTGCACATTATATTGGCATGATTTGCCGAAATCTGCTACACGACTTTTATGTCTTTACCTCATGTTTCCTTAATCTAAATCTTCACATTATTTTTGATAAAATGAGTGTGTGAGGGAAAATTCTCGAAAAATCCTCGTCTTTACATTCATTAGATTCCGAAACCAGATTTGATATTTGTGCAGTTGCGTTTTAGCTTTGCTGGTCAGAATCATGTATGTGCACTTTTTTAAAAGACTTGTTTAATTTTACGCAGGTGGCATTCAAGTATATACTTTTTGTGAAATACTTACTAGTCCTAAGTTTTTAGGTAGGGGGTGGGTAGGAAAGAGACTAAAATGTGCAGTACACTTGAATCGCTAGTGTAGTTTTTAAAATAAACATAAATGTTCGAGAGATTCTGTATTTCTATAAGTTTTAGAGGCCAAACATTCACGTGGAGACGGAGAGCTTTGGAGATATGAATTCAGTGCATGGTGTTAGGGAACTTTTATTATTCTAGAAGTCCTAAAAGGATTTACTTAGCCTTTTGTAGGGTTTGGCATACGTAACCATATGCCTTACACGCAGCTGTCGAACCTAGCTTACTCGAAGCTTGCGATATGGCACCTTTGCGACATAATTACTTTGCTTACTTACACTCAAGAGTCACAGCAAGCAAAACATTGTACAGTCTGCATCGAAAGTGTTCCGCATCTGCTTGTATTTTCAAAGAGGGCAGTAAATAGTGTTAAATCCCAAGTAGCATAATCATGCTGAACTACTGCTCCTGTCTGCCAGAATTGGTCCTATTACTTGATTGCTGGTAAGTAAAACGGAAACAAGGGAATGCAGTGGGCTAAAACGATAGTCAAATATTTTAAAAGCTCATCGCTATGTGAAACAAATGAGATTCGGCCCTTTTTTGAATTTCCGGGATAAAACAAAACAGATGAAAATAAACTTGACTTCACACTGGAGAAAAGCATAACTAGTTTAAAATTGAAACCAGTAACAAATATTTTCTCGTAAATGGTTAGCTGTGCAAAAAATAAACAAATAAAACATATATAATATAAATTGTGTGCTTTAATGATATATGTATATGTATGTATGTATGTATGTATATATATATATATATATATATATATATATATATATATGTATATATATATATATATATATATGTATATATATATATATATATAGTAACTTTTTTCTGTTCATAAAGAGGTCTTCAGAGACAGTATATATTTTTCGTTTGTCATGAAAATATCTTAAACATATGGTAGGTACTTTAATCAAAATCGTTAGCTATTTTATTATAAAATTAAAATTTTCAAAAAATCTTCCAGATATTCCCAAAAATCTTCGTATCACATCCACATAAGATATTGAACTTAAATGCCAAGTTTGGTATTTAACCGTTATTTGTTTTTGAGTTGTGCTGTCGACACACACACACGCGCGCGCGCGCACGGGCCTTTTCCTAAAATGTTTTTTTTTAATTCAGGGAATTCTGAAACATGCATTCTCGTCGAAATTTCGGTATCGAATTTTTGGGTGGAGTACAATACCTTCTCCAATTAGGTGGAGCACTAATGTGCATTAGTGCTAGAGAAATTAATTAGAAGTAGTATTCTAATAACTGGTAGTTTCATCAGCAGAGACGATATACGCCGATTGTGAGGTGAAAGGTATTGGATTTTTGAATGCTCGAAAGTTGAAACCAGCAGCCATTTACCGCTAAATAAAGGAAGTATCAGTTTTTTGAGACATTGGAAAGGGAAAGGCAGGGAATAGGTTGCTCGTGTCCAGGTCTGTTACGTTGTGTAAGCACTTGGTAATAGCTGCCGTACCAGCCACGTGACGTTCTTATGTTCCTCTTCCAATGTCTCAAGTACTCTGACCAAAGTAAAGTGAATGGTGATATAGTAATGAACAAAGACAGTGAGAGAAAGTGTTATGAAATATTCAAAATGGGCGAACAAATGTGCTTGGTGAAAATTGACCCGGACGTCCGTCACTCATCTCTCATCACAGATGATTTGAAGAATCAACTAATAATAAAATCGTGCAGGACACATGTAACGTAGATCTGTTACATTTCTTACCCCCCCCCGCCCCCGTTCTGTGGTAATTTATGACGTGATAATTCTGATTTCTAATTTTTAAGCTTTAATTCTTATCACGTGTCACTGTTCGAAGATTTTATTTTAATTGTTTTCCCCACGTTTTCGCCCTTTTAATGATATAGTTGTAACGCCAGCTCTGGTTTCAGGGCTGGACAGTTTTTTTATCCTGGTTTTTATACTCTTTTTAGCTCTACTTTTATCAGTGCTTTATTTTTATATTGAGTTTTGTCTCTGGTTATTGCCAGGATTTTCATAATAAGGGCGCTAATGACCTTGGTAGTTCAGCGCCCTTAAGCCCCCATCATCATTATTATTTTTTTCCCCAAACATTTATCGTTCTTTTCTTGAAATTGTGTCCGAACATCTGTCTCAATGGGCTGGAGACAGCACACTACAACACGAGAATTTTGAAGCTTCTGGACAGATATGACAAATATCGAAGTGATAATATTGAGAAATAAAGTGGACTTCAAATTGGTAAGTGACGTGTTTGTATTAATAAAATATTGTTTTCTGAATAGTAAAGCCAAACAGTCACTACTTCCCGGGTTACCCTGTTATGTAGTTATATAGCAACTTTCAATTCCGCTATGGGCAAGCCCCGAATCACCTGACATGTAACCCGCAAAGTCGATTAGCTCCACACAGTTTGAACCTGTAGATGGAGAAACAAGCATAGGTGATTGTTAATTCTTAGATAAGTAGTACTGATTTCTTTATATACAGTCTAGGCTGTGGTAAAATAATACAAACGCTGTGTTTAGAATTAATATTTTTACATTTGCAATTGTTTCGTTAAATCAGGGTTACCTCTGATATAGTTATTTTTAGGTGTTCGTGAATTAAACGTGATCTGTATTTTGACTTTCCATTATTTATGGAAACAGTTGCTCGTACATTTTTTTTTTTTTTGATAGTGATCAACGCCTGCTTTTACTACCATGACATCGCAGGTGAATTGCTTGCACAAATATGTAAAAGCAAACATAGACAAAATGTAACCTTCAAAGAATTATAATTGTGTGTATTTTGCATAAATTACTATTTAAAAAATCAACACCATATATTCCGTAACACAAGTATTTCAAAAACTGTAATTTTACACGGTTATTCATTGCAGCCACAAATCCAGCCCTAGTCTTGCAGTTTCAACATGCATAATATTTACAAGAGCATCAGAAACATTTCTGGCAAGTCTTTGTTGGAAAGGTTGAGTAAGGCTAAAAAATGCAATGCCATAACCGGGATTTGAACCACGGACCTCCTGGTCTTCGTCCAGTGCGTCTAGCCACTGAGCTACCATGGCAACATGTAAATACAACAGTATATCCCCCAGCAGACTCGAGATTTTCCCTGTAAACCACAAGTCTCAAATTATTTTTAGATGACATACCTCAATGGCAAATTACAATGTCGTAAATGCTTTAAGCCCTGGGCTCTATAGTTTAACCAAATTATTGTCAGTTAATGTCTTGTCATACATAGAGCTAGTATGGATGAAGCAATTTACTGGCAAATCATTTTTAAGTTAGTTGTTCTCATTTGTATTTTGAAGGGATTGAAATTGGGGAAGATGATAGAATTGCCTGTCTTGTATTTGCCCCTTCCACAGTTCTAACTCACGGTAAACACTTAAATTGCAATGTACTGTATGCCTACCAATTTTAATCTCTTCGTTATTGTTTAAGCCTATTGTTTATTTGCTCCATTTTAACCGGGCACAAGTCCCGATTACAGAAAGTAATTACCAACAAGGAAGGCCGTATCTTTACATACAGGCTTTAATTCCACCAAGAGGACTTTCCAATGGGAACTCGAACCCGACCTGATCCGTAATAGATTACGTCATATGTGTCACGAACCTCCGCAACATCATCTATCACTTGCAGAAAGGCCAAGAACCACTACTAATCCTTGTTTCTTATAAACTTGCTCCGCAGCTGTGTCCCTCCGCGCACGATTCCCTTCCCTTTTCCCCCTAGTTACCTAAGTTGAATGGCGATATACAAACATATGCAGTGCAAGGTGAGGCGATAAAAGCGATATAAACACTCTTATCATGATGTATGTAATGTATGTATGTATTTTTATTTAACTGCATGCTCCATTACAATAAGTAGTAATACTATATGCATTGGTTACTATTATATGCAATTTTATAATTACAAAGTAGATAATATAACTATGTGAAATTGACAATGGCTTCTCTTTCGATATTGTGTTTGAGATATTTTCCCCGTGCTTTAATATGACTGATTACTTGTTTCTTATATTTACTCTATTACCACACTTTTATGATTATTCTAGCTTTACTGTTTGTGCAAATTTGATAAATTGTTTTTGTACTTCTGTAGCAGTTCTCTTTAAGAATTCGACCACTGCCTCTGTGTATGCAGATAACGTATATAACGTACATATATATATATATATATATATATATATATATATATGCAGTGAATGTATGTGGTTTTGTTATCCTGAGAGGCAGGTTTAAAACGAGGAATCCTCCTATATGTATATTTGTTGATACAAATTTAGACATATTTCAGATTCATTCACTCATGTTACATAATATATTTGATTCATAGGTTATAACATGAAAATTTGACAATTTTCTTCGCATATATTAATGTAAACGATAAAGAAGCAAACACTTTGTGCTGCATAACTGCTTATTCCACCTCAGGAGACAAGAGAGATGATTAGTCAGTGACAGTTAAGAAATGCCAGGAAAAGTTATATGGAACAAACCGTAGTTGCTGAACTCGTAAATGCCCATTCTTGTTTTAAGTTCATTAATTAAGTTCTTTGAATTCCTTAGATAAAAACACTCGGATAACATTTTTTAACAATCTGCGAAGGTTTTTTAGCAGAGTTCTGTTTCACTCTTTATATACTTAAGTCATATTTGGCCAAAATCCGCTCATCTAAAAATACTTATAACTTATGTGGTCAATATACAGGCTGTTTATGAACTATACCGAAATATTTTCACAGAATATGTAGATTACTTAAATAAGTAATTTGAGATAGGAGACTTATGGCCTGTATATGAAACTGCGAAAGTAACAGCTATAAGTTCCTTAAGTGCCAGTACGCTACGTATTGCGGCACTTCGTCTGGAATGAAAAATAATGATAACAAAAAGCATTTACTCAATGACAGTAATCGAACTTATGACCTTTGGAGTAGCAGCTTCCCGTATTACGCATTAAGCCACCAGAGCAGTTGAAAAAACGGCTACATAACTCAAGAACGTAGATAATGAATGCTCAGTGTCGCACTGTCAGTTGATTAGTTCGAGATTTTACAGATTTTTGCGACATTAAATCTTGAGAACACTAGTAACGAACTGCTAAAAATCGATATTTCTATACTGGGGCAGCAGTTTTAAAGACATCCTAAGCCATTTTTTCAAGTTGCTTTGCTTTAACACCGACTTATCAGCACCTGATATCCACACGTTTAACGCTATGTAGTTGTGTTATGTTTAACCGGGGACCATGCATCGCTGATCTCTTATATCAATCACGTACACAATCTCGCAAATTATTTCGGCGCAGTTCATGAACACCCTGTATGTTATTTTGTATCCTGTACTAACTACTATGTAATATTTTCATGACCCATATGTTGAGCTGGCGTGTTGGAAATCTACTTCCTTATGTTCAGCCATGTTATCAGCTTGCCAAGAAGTCGATGTTTGGCTGCGACTGAAATAACGTGAGTGATTGTGACCTAAATCTGGCTTTGCGTGCAATATACCACCACGGAACTTTATAGTTTGTAAGCATATTTATAAACAGAGAAAAAATGAAATAATAAGAAAAAACTCCTGATACGTTACGTTTACATGACTTTCTCTTCCCACTGCCGTTTATTTTCACATGACTTTCACATACTATTGTTACGAAAGCATATTTTTCTACCTACTTCATGTGTCGTCCTCTGTGGTTTAGGGGTAACATGGTAGCCTTTGGATCCGAAGGTCACAGACTGAAATCTGGCGGATCACGATGGATTTTCCAGACGTATCATATTGCTTCCTTCTGAAAATAATTAAATCTGTTGGTTCCGTGTCATAGATTTACGGCACGTAAAAGAACCTCAATCCTAATAAAGAGACCTCTGAGCAAAAATAATCGAGGGATGCTTAGAACTGCAGCTATTAAAGAGCATCCATAATTTCAATTGAATTTCAGTTTCAATAATATTCACAGAGATAGTACGTGTACTTACATGGCGAAATTAAATTAAGATCTATTTATGGACGCTTATTACCTGCTGTGGTTCTGCGCGTCCCATTCTATTTTGGACATGAAAGACAGCTTAATTTTGCTCAGAGTCCTCTTCATCAGCTTGAGTTTTTTTTACTGCCATAAAATTGTGATACTATAACAACGGCATTAATACCCTTCCAAAGGAAGCAATGCTAAGAATGTTTACGCCTGAAAATGTCCATTGCTCTCCGCCGCGTTTGAAGCCGCGACCTTGGGAACCAGAATGTCGTTTATTGTAAAAAGGCAATGGAGGAAATCGAATCCATGGTTTAAAATCGTTTAGTTATATGCTCACCTAGAGATTCTAACCCTTTCCATGGCATCGTCAGAAACAACTGAATAATACCAACTTAAAAATGACAAAGTATTGACAGATTTAAACCAATAACAACGCACAATGTCTGATGCCACTAAGGTGGTTATTTCAGTTAATTGTATAGTTTAAAGAGAGAGACATTTTTTGCGTAGTACGTGTTTTTCTATCTCGATGTAATCATCCGTTATACAACATTATACAAAGTTCTTTCCGACTATAGAGAGCTTTACAGATACCTAGGAGTGTATGCGTATTATTATATATAATGTCCATATGATACCTTGAGGGTATGGAATTTTATTCAACATTTTGTTACATATTTGAAAATGCTGTAAAAAAAATACTAAGTTTGGTATTTATTTGGTGCTTAATTTTTTGGGCTATGCTGTTCACAGATTCGCCCTCGTTCTCGTTCACACACATACACACTTTTTTTTTTCTCCTAAAAGGACCTTGTTTTATATCGGGTTCTCAAAGCATACATTTCAGATGCAATCTCGGTATCGAATTTTTGGGCGGAATGTAATGTTTCATCTTACATGCTATTTGTAGGGGGTAGAGAAAGTAAAAATAAGACATGGTACCCTCATAAGACATTCTGTAGGTTGTAGAATATTGGAAAGGATGACAGTTCTGTCACTGTGACATTATAGATCGATTGTGGCTACACCCTCCGAGAGGCAGGGATGACGTTAAGGAGCCGTAGGATGTTCCACGTTCGCAGACAGACAGGCCTACAGAAACACAAATATATCCTTAGCATTTCCAGTTAGACCATCCGCGCACTATTAGAGAGCAGTCCTAAGAGGGAGCTGTAGCGACCTTTGTAGGTCAGACAGCTCAATCTGCTGCTCACGGAGAAAAACATTTTTATAACGCAAGTAACTACACCAACTACACCATCTGCCCGGCACCATTGACACTCAAGACCAAAAGTCACACAGAAACGTGAGCGGGAAATGAAATGAGAGGAATCGATGGAAAGAAGAATCGTGATAGTATACACCGCCCGGACATTTGCTTTGGCAACCAAGGAAAACCACGAAAAGGCCCATAGTCAGAGTGGAGAGTCACCAAATATCGAGTCCGGGACCTCCCGTTTCAAAGCACGTTACTGTAGACGCATTTCGCTCGGTACGACTTTCTGTATCCATAACCATTTCACAGGGGTATCTACCTTTTCTATTATTCTGTTAATATCAAAATAATTCTTATATTCACTCTACGTTAATCACGATATAATATACGCAAATTTAGTACATTTTAAGAAATTGATAGGAACACTCTGTGGAATCTATAAACAGCTGTTTACAAGTCAGTTATTTATCATACCCATTTGTAGAAAAAGAGTAAAGAAAATAAATGAATTTCACTGTATCAATGTTCGTATAAGACTGATAAACCTAGGCTACATGCCGCGAAACCTTACCCAAGCATATTTCCAAATTGGTGAACAGTATTGATCAAAATTTACATAACTTTTTTTTTAATAGTGTTCAACGTCTTTTACTGTATCTATAAAGCACGACAGACACTGGACATTGATCATAAAAGAAATGAAGTGACAATTTGGAAGATAAATTTCCAGGCCTAAGTTTATGACACTTCCCTGGCATTTACCAGTTATAACGACTGAAGAAAACCTGAAGAAAGAACCTCAGTCACGGAGGAAGCTCCTGGAGTAATGACCGAACGAGGTGGTGCTATGGTAATATGTGCGACTCGCATTCGGGAGGTATTATGTTCGATTCCTGTAACCGATCTTCCTGACACATTCCCTGAGGTTTCGCCCGATAAGGTGAATGCTGGGAAGGTTAATTACATCCCCCAATTTCATGCCCATGTGTCCTCACTACTTTCTTATGATCGGTTTTAGGGTTGAAGGATCAGGCGCATTGCGGCTGGGGGTGTATTCCTGGCATCGTCGGGGATCACTCCGTCATCACCCGCCTTCAGGTGCTTGCGAGCTATGGCCCTTTCGGTGAGCCCCGAAGGCTCAGGGCTTATGACTTGGCCCGGGCTGGCAGAAGCGTTCAATCCTTCAACCCTTAAACCGGCAATAAGGAAATTTTGGGAAGAGGAACCGTTAGAGGCCCTGCCCATGCTTGCGTCCGTTGTCATCGGATCTGGTCGCCTTTCGTGTCTCTTTTCTCATCTCCCTTCTAGTGGTCACTTTAGACACAGAGAGCCCTCAGGGCCAGTGTCTGGAGACTTAGTCCATACATTTGTCAATTCAATCCAGCCCTGGTAACGCTCTCGGCTCCCCGTGTGTGTTTGTTTTAAAGAAACTCTTAATGTTTTTCCAATTATATGTTTTCGTCTAGCGCATTCAAGCAAAATTGTACAAAATAGTATGCAGATGTAGACAACCTGTCACGCTTTTACAGTAAATTTAAGATATACACTGTATATTGCCTCTAAAATCTGGTGGTAGCGTGCCAATTTCCGAATCCAGGGGTCCCGGGTTCAGTTTTACCTGGAGGATAGGAATGTTTCTTTAACAGAAAAATTTTCCCGCACCCCCTAGTCCGGAAGTATGAATTACAGTAATTGTGTGTGAGAATGTAATTTTCATAAGGCAAACTCTGAAGTAAACAAACCCAAAAATTAACAGATAACCTCTGTGTCTTCCTTGAAGCATTGTGGACTTCATTATAAATATAGGTATTTGTCCTATTTTTAGTTTCGTGTTGCGCTGCTCTGCCGCTGTCCTTTTTCTAGAAAAGGAAGTTAGGAATCAGAAAAATTCAAAACGAGCATGTACTGTAAAACCTCTAACCTTTTTGGGTGGAATATGGCACTCTTTTCTTTTCTGATTTAGAATAGTGTTTTGATGTTCTTTGGCGATTTTTGAATTGGAATGCTTAAACTGTTTCATATCTCTAAGCACGGAAAATTTTAACTCCGTTGTCTAAATCTGGAGTATCTAACTTCATTTTGTAGGCATAATTTGTTTCCTCCGTAAAGTATATAAGTTACCGTGACTCGCTAAACTGCTATATGGCGAATCATTTGCTGGTCGCCGCTAACCTCATGATGAGGTATACACGTATTTCTGTATCTATTCCGCCCTAAAATCCTACAGACGGGTCGAATAGAATGTTTTTTACTCTCTTCATATATTATTATTATTGTTATTGTTATTGTTATTATTATTATTATTATTATTAATATTAATGTAATTATAATAATTATTATTGTTATTGTCATAATTATTATCATTATTATTATTGTTAGTATTATTATCATCATAATGATTATTTATTATAATTATTATTAGTAGTATTAATCATAGCTCCTCCCAGGTTTGAGTTGTGTTATTAACAAGATACTAAGACTACTCTTACATGTTCATAAGACAAATCGACATGTCAGCAGTGATCTGTGAATAATGAAAGAATGGGCATTTAACGTCCAAGCTGGTCAGAACCATCAGAAGCTTATTAGGTTTTTTTTTTTTTTAAGCTTAACGTCCTTTAACCTGATTGGTGATATCGGACGATGAACGAAATTGGTGAAATAATGCTCAGATGATCTCGGGGTCCATGGAGCTTAAAGTTACTCGACATTTGTCCTCTCAGGATAAGGGAAAACCCCGACAAAAACTTATCCGGGTAACTCACCCTAAGCGAGATTCGAACTCACGACCTGTTGAATGTGAGGCAGACACGCTACCACCACATTACCCAGGTGGGCAATTATTAGATTTAATTGTGTGTTTTAAACCAGATGTTCGATTTTATTAGCAGGCTGTCCTCCCTGTCATGCTGTTTCATTTTACATCGAATTTAGAAAATATAATGTATCCCGCCCGCACCATTCTCCCAGACATGTTTATACAGGTTTTCTTCAGCCTCGCAATTGTCAGATGCCGAGGAGATACCCTAATCTTAGGCCTGAAGCTTCTCCTCCCCAAATATTCTCTCTTAAATATCATTCATGTATTTTCAGTATTGCAGCCTGTGTTGTCTTATGCAGCAAAAGCTGATGTTAAACATTATTAAAAAGAGTGTTGCATGACTTTCTCTACCCCTATCGTTTATTAGTGTTACACAAACTATTTTTCTGCCTATTACTTGGATAAATCTTTGGGGAAATACTTTCTTCACATATTTCGTTATACATAGAAAGAAGTCGGTCATAACAAAGTGTTTAAGAACTGGACGCTATGTGCTAGCTTTAAAATTCCACACTTTCCATGCAATCGCGAGTAAAAGAAGTTCCGCATTATGCTGCCCCGGTATCTTTTTTCTTACATCAGGACGTGTATTCCAAACTTATAGATAATTTATTTAACACTTATTTCATTTTTACGTTATTATTCAACATAATTTTACTTATAACCTAGTAAATTAAAATAAAATTATTAAGAGAAAAATTAATAAAATAAAATGACAATTAAAATAAATAACATTAATTTCAAAATTTACAAGTATAGTTAGAGTTTTAAAACAATTATATGTTCAATGATTGTTACTGGGATCGAGCTATTCCCGATTCTTTAAGTTCAGCAAGATAATTATAATTCTTCCATACTAATCTAAGTTGCCTTCTAACCGCTTGTCCGGCGATAAAGGTACTGTAGCCAGCACCCAAAGTCGTATACATATTCATTTTAAATATAGTATTGTATTTCATAGCTTTTAGAATTTCATATCAAAGTTCAGAAATCTAACTGCTGTATTTAAATTATTTATTCTTTCTATGCAACCACAATACATTTTTCTAGAGAATGTATACTCTAAGCATTCACTTCTGTTGGTATACTAAAAAATAAAATAATTTTATTAAGCTTATCACTCACTTTATTGTTCACTTCACTTAACACTCCCATAATCTCCTTAAAGCTTTGCGGTTTACTTTAGACAATCTTTCTTTCTTTCTAACTTTATTTTTCTCTCTTTCTTTCCTTCCTTGTTTACCCTCAGCATATGTAGGTCTTACATCCCCCAGTGTCAGATGCCTGTTGAGGAGTAGAAATTGTGGATCAGACAGTAGCCAGCCCGATGTCTGGTTGAAAGTGAGGAAGTGCTTGATATGAAATGCCGGTGAAATGGATGACATGAAATTTGATTATGGAACAACTGGTGGAATAAATGGCGGGAGAAACCAGAGAATTCAGGGAAAATTCTTCCAGACGCCGCTTCGTCCACCACAAATCCAACATGCGCTCTCCTAGGTGAGAGGCGTGCGGTCTAAGCACTCGGTCATGGCGTCGCCCCCTTGCACAATAATCAATATTTTTTCACTCGATTATAAATCCATTGCTTTTTTTCTCTTTCAAAAATATTTCTCTTTACTTACCACTTAATTCACTTTATCACCACGTTCATTTTCACTCCACATTCCCTCACTGCCGTCTTCTTCCTGTTCTCTACAACTCCTGTCCAACTCCTTCATTGGCCACCTTCCGCTCCATGCTCCTACTTCCTAGCTGTTACCTGATCCTCCTCCTCGCCCACCATCCTCCTCTCTCCTATTGACTCCATTTTCTCCATCATCTTCTCCTCCACCTTGTTCCAATCTCCTTCTTGTCAAGCATTACCTCCTCTTCCCTCCCCATTTTTCTGACTGCAATTATCCAAAACTGTCTCCTTCAGTTAATTAAAATTGACATTTTCTTTTACTCTTTTCTTGCGTTTCACTTTCAGTATCTGATGCTATTTATGCAAATGTGTCTACAACGCACAGCACTTAAACACTCCAATCTTCTTACTTGCTGCCTATTTTCAGGTATTAATGTTACAGTTTCATCTTATTCCCAAGCTATTGTGGTGCTTATTTTAGCTAATGTGCCGAATTGTATACATTTTTATTTCTTAGAAGTGTGGTATCTGGTATCCACTGAAAATTGCCCTTCTTGTATAGCCTCATTATAATAATGTATATCATTCATTCAAATAATAGATGCTCCGGGTTCCATGTAAATATTTATTAATATTTTGTTTGTTAACGACGCTGTCAATTGCCAGAATCATATACCCCGCCGCCGGTGTGCCGGAATTTTGTCCCGCAGGAGCTCTTTTACAGACCAGTAAATCCAGGCATGGGACAGTCGCTTTTAAACACACTTAAAAACCATCGGTCTGGACCTGGGCCTAGATTGTGCACCCGACCTTGAGATCAGTCAGGGCTCATTGCTGATTACAGTAATTTGCATATTCATTCTGGAATCTATGGGTATAAACTAAAATTATTGTTAATGAAACCAATGTTTTTAGAAGTTTGAATTTTGGGCGAAAATTCTTTTTTCGGAGGGGGGGAAGGACCTTTGTTTAATTTTACTTAATTCACCCCTCATCAACCAATCCAATGCACCCCTCATCAAACAATCCAATGCACCCCTCATGGACAGAACCTCAAAAAAAAGACAAGGTATTGAACAATTTGGACTCTTAATAACGGATATCTCTGAAATAGCTTAACATAACATATATACACAACACATATACATACATAACATAATAAATGCCTTTGAAATAAGCTGTGTTTAAACATATATTATTATTTTTTCCTTTTTAGTAGAGTGTATATGTCTTGACGTATACCAGTAATACAGGATTGTAAAAAATCCTTCCAAATGAAGTGGAATTTACAGGCTATTTGCAGCAAATTCAAGTTATAGCTATGCTTTATTTGTGATGACAAAATACTTCATATGTCGTATTTTGATAAAATTTACATCAGCCATGTGTGAGAAAATAGGAAATTTCGGAAAATGTTCCATGTAAAACGTTGTTAGCAGTAGCGCGCTATCCACAGACACACGGTTATTTTTTGTAATTTTTTTTTTATTCGGGCAGCCTCAAAACATTTGTTTCAGATGAAATCTTGGTATCGATGTTTATGGAATGTAGTGCCCTCTTTACCTACTATGTACGGGGTAATGAAAGAAAAATAAAAGAAGGGGAGAAAATTAAAAAATAATAATTCGCTCTGCAAAATTTCTCGAAAACGTATGCGTTGCCTTCTCGGGAGAAGTCTGGCTTGAATAGTACTTAATTGTGCTTTCACACAGGCCGTGTGTAAGAAAAGGCTGAGAAGGTACATACAAGGAGAC
Organism: Hymenopus coronatus; assembly: GCA_030762935.1. NCBI lineage: Eukaryota > Metazoa > Arthropoda > Insecta > Mantodea > Hymenopodidae > Hymenopus > Hymenopus coronatus. The sequence goes on along the minus strand of CM060900.1, from coordinate 415,647,331 downwards.
TGAAAAATTCGTTACGCGAGTCAGAGGGGGAATTTAATAGCGAGCTGGGGCGTTTCCATGGAAGCTCAATTGTTTCCAGCAACCGGAAGAAAACCGAAAAATCCCTGGTTCAAACCTCGGCTATCTGATTATTATGACTTAAATGCTCTATTTATTGAATTTACCTTTAAGAACGTTATTGTACTTGGCAATATCTCAAACATGAATGCGAAAACAATGATTATCGCTTTACTATTTTCACATGCATGATAGAACGCGTCATTACTTACCTACGGTTTTTGTATATGGCGAATTGTTTCCAGTTTCTTTGCATATATTCGGGACATTGTATTTCTCTGCTGCAAAATGTTGGCAACTTAATATGAAAGTTTTGCGGTAAAAGTGTTTCGGGAAGTATTTAGCAAAAAGTATGTTTTCAATATTATAAGCTGAAAGATAATATTTGTGAATAACAAAGTTTTCTACTGATACTGTTATTGAAAAAGATATCTATGAACAAATTACCATTTTCTTTGAAAGCACATAAAAGAACTCAAAATAAAAGTAAGCGAAATAAGTATTACAAAACAAAGTTTTAAAGAGTGATGGACAAAATAACTTGGGAAATTTATAATCTGAGCATGAATTTGTATATCAAATATTTTACACACACTTTAGGAAATCATGGACCATGGTAAGCATTATTAGCTAATTGGGTTACGCACTCAGCACAACTGCGTTTAGTTATTATTATTATTATTATTATTATTATTATTATTATTATTATTATTATTATTATTATTATTATTATTATTATTATTATTATTATTATTATTATTATTATTCATTGAGGGTCGCTTTTCATCACTGTCACTATAATCGTATTCTGTATCTGTGCCAGTATAAAACGCATATAAAATCAGCATCAAAACTTGTTATTGCCATTAAATTCACTTATTTAGTTTTACAGCATTTTGCATATAATGTATTCAATCCTGGATTACCGATTGTCGAGGTCGTTAAGGCAGGAACTTGTTAGGCTGCGGTTCAAATTCCGCTATTATTGCCCTCCCTAAAGTTTTCTTTTTCAGGTTTTCTTCAGTACTACTAACTGCCAAATATCAGAGAGGTATCTTAAATATAGCGCTGGAATGTTGTTTTTTTTCATACATCGTTTCGGAATTAATATTTCATATATGTATCATCAGGTCCCCCTCTGTATGCAGCAACAATTGTCGTTAAATACTACAGAAAAATAAAGGAAGGACGGAATGAAAGGTGAGAGAAAAGGGGAGGGTCGGGGAAGAGAAGGAAAGAAGGAAGTATCAATGTTCATAGACGATGATGACGTGGATATCTATATTCACAATAAATAAATAAATAAATAAAACGTAACTTTACCTCTCAGAAAGGATCTTTACTACTCGGATTTTAAAATACAGTAGCTTCAATTGAACATAATTGCCTCCAGAAATACATTAGCAGTAAGGTACTATGCAGAGCTACTGTGTTGTGCGAGCGAAATTGGTGTTAACGTGGAATATGAGAACGCTCAGTGTAGAATTTACTCCGTATTTTCTTGTTGCTTCGCATGTGAAAGAATGGCATTAAACACTACTACCCTATAGTTTAGTTTATGGGTTGACAACGGCAATGACTAGTTGACGGAAGGGACACCTAACAACTCGCTCCCCAGGGGATCTTATGTGCTTACTACCCCGGAAGGAAACACGTGAGTTCCCTACTACCTCCAAGCTTGACCACGTATCTCTGGTTTAGCGGGACACAGCAGAGGAGTCTCGACAGACTTCTCTCTGCCGATAAGTTCCTTTTCGCAAACCTCTACACCACCCCTGCGCAACTCTGGCAAGTGAGCGAAAGCGCTTCTATCCCCGTCCACTGTTGTGACGAAACGAAACCTTCAGTGCCACACTATATTGCCCGCGACAGGCTTGTTTGCTAAATTGCGAAAGGCTCATCATCATCAGAGGCAATTATTTTAAAAATTCGCATTAATAATTTCAATTAGTGGTGTTATGTTGAATATTCTGCGTTAATTCGCATTAATTTCGTGCTAATTTTGGGGCAGAATTGATGTGTAATGACATGGCTGAAATGAACATTTATAGGTACCTAAAGTAATATCAGTGTCAACACCTTTTATTTCCATATTCTAAATAGTTTATTTCAGATCAAAATCAGGAATATTATCGAATAAGGGATCGCCAAACTACAAAACATACAGGGATATTTTTGTTTTCATAAGTCTCCTTATGTATTACAACTAAGTTATACGTGGAGAGAAATCGTTCGCAGTCAGCATTTGATATCGGTAGTCAAAGACATTGAAGGAAGTTTTCACATACAACGTGGCAACTCATGCTGTTACTACATCTAATTTTTTACACTAGCCATCGTGGCTTTGCTCTTCAAGAATGGCACAGAGTTCTTTGTAACAAATGAGCAAATCAGAATTAATACTAGTTTTAAATGCACTTAGTTTACTGAATGCTATCATTACATTATTTAATTCACCGATACTTTCTTTTGTATTTTGAAGATTCAAACAATAGATCTAAAAGCTTTTATTGTTATATTATCAGTTTCTTTTGCCATAATGAAGTCCAATTTAGACTAAGTCATACGCAGAACATTTAAATTGTTTTCTACGGTATCTTTGATATTGGGATCCATATATTCTATAAGGCACTTACTCTGTTTCCAAATGACCACTATCAAATGTTTCAGACTCTCAGGGAGTGAAGTCTTAACAGAACAAGGTAAGCTCCAGGTTTTTCTTTAGATTGAAATGCTAATATTGGTTCTGTTACCAACCTGCAATTTTCAAAAACCAGTCCTTTTCTTGTTTGGTACTTTAACTTGATATCTTGAAGTATTATAGCCGCTAATTCCTTTTCATTAACTTCAAAATATTGTTTCATACATTTCAGGTTTATGGTACGAAAACGAAAATGTTTAATTAAAGTTTTGTGTTAAAGCTTCACATAAATTCACAGTTTTCAGTGCAAAATAAAAAAGTGTCCTTTTTAGCGATAAATGAGATATGTTATTCTCAAATATTTTCAAAATTCTCAAAAATTTGCAACAAAAAAAATAAGCCTATACAGCTTTTCAAAATTGTGTCAAACGAATACACATTTTTTTTTCTTTTTCTTTAATTCAACAACATTCTCATTTATCGTTAAAAGTAATGACTATGCTCATCATGCATTACTTATTTATTTCGTATAAAATCAAATTATTTATTGCTCCCTAATATCCTCCATATTTGCAAGCGTTTGATTGCACTGATAGGCCGCGCCGTGTCCAAATGGTTAGTCCACTCGCCTCTCACTAAGGAGGTTCGATCCCAGGCGATGGCATGTGGGATTTGTGGTGGACAAAGTGGCGCAGGGGTGGTTTTCTCCGCCATCGAATTCCACCTGTGCTTTATATTCATTCCATGTATCATCAGTGTCATCGTGTGCGGTGCTATTCTGTATAAAAAGCGTACGTCAAATACTATAAAAAATGTGCACTGATTTTTCAATGGCATGGTATAAAGATAATGTACATATTCGAAGTAATAAATAAATAATTAACATGGATGCTAAAGGGACGGACATAAATCGTGTTAATACTGATCCTCTGCTTAGTCACCTTGCTTTTAGAACAGTGAAGTAAGGTCGAGTATTCGGATTCTAAAGTTTTCAGAAATTGCAATGCACTCAATTTTATGTAATTTACAGTCTTAGCAACCCGTACGCATCACATTATGCAGGTTAGCGGACTGAGCGCGTAATGCCTTTCTGTGAATCATGCAACGAATATTAACAAGATTTGAGTGGGATACATTAATGACGGACAGAAAGTTTCCAACTGCACTGACAAGTCTTTTCTCTTTCCGAATCTTCAAGGATCCAGTGAGTAGTAATTGAAACATGTTCTCCCATTTTAATGCAAAACTTTGACCAACATTATAAACAGTATAAAATTATCTTCTCTGCATGCTAGCCTTTCACGGATTTTTTTCGTGGTCCGCTTACCCTCCTTGTATTTAGACTGACACCCCCAGAACTTACAAGCGAATGCCTAGGGCTCAGAAACCTGTCGGGAAACCAACGTTCATATGGAACGAGTGGTTGACCCGTATCCAGGCAGGAACGAGAAGAAGGGATGATATGAAATGCAAGCGAAATGGATGATAGGAAAGGTGATGGAGCAATTGGTGAAATGAGTGACGGGAGAAACTGGAAGACCCGGAGAAAAACCGTCCAGACGCCGCTTCGTCCACCACAAATCCCGCATGCGGGCGCTTGAGATCGAACCCAAGATGGAAGGCAAGCGGTCTAACCACTCGGCCACGGCGTCGCCTCGTTTCAATGATACCACGTCTAAAAACTTTTCTACGACGTTTAATTCCATATCAACTCCGTCAACTAGTAATGCGCTGTGCTCATATGTATACACAATTTGAGACATGAAGAACGATGGTGGTGGGAGACATTCCGTCACCCATTGTGCCACAGTAGCGCACCAATGCCTTGCACCATCTGCCCGCCACCGACTGAACAGCAGCCGCGTAGTCAACCTAAAACATGAAATGAGAAGAAATTAGTGGTACCGCTCCAGGATTCACTCTGGTGAACCAGAAAAATCCTTGATCAGAGCTAACAGAAATCTAACCCGGATCATCCGCGAATGCGATCTTCCCACGTTACCGCCGAGCTGTCACGCTCTGTTAAGCTACTGTTTATTGAAACTGTTGCCGTATTTACCGAGTTGTACGTATACACGAATGCTTCCGTCGCGTTTTAAAACCTGCACAGCCCATAATGTGCACATTTGATAATACTGTAATGAAGTGCTGTGAAAGGGTAGCTGAAAATGGTGGTTTAATTCTAAGGTTTTAGTTTTTGTTACCTCCATCTACACCCTTTCTAGTGAACTGGATATTGCACAAAAGGTCTTATTTTTCAGATAACGATAAAACCTTTATTACACATTCACACGATATGCTAGGTGACCGACAAGTGCCGTCTCTTAAAAGTAGGCCACCTGCAAATTTTGCTTTACATAATTGCCTAAAATACCCATTTAAATTTCATATTGTAGGGTTTTCTTTGCTTTAAAGGGCGTGCTTAATAGTCTTTCGCTATTATACAAAAATAATGATCAAGGCTTGGATGCAGAGTTAAACAGTACAAATGAGGAAACGTTACAATTTTGAAGTACCTTAAGACTACCATCTGTAGAAAAAAAAAAAAAAATATAAAACAAAAATTTCCAAAATTTATAAATATGCATTCAATGTTATTAGGCACTATACATTTTCTATTTTAGGTATATGCAATTTTTATGGCTGTACGCACAATCATGTTATTCGTACGTAGCGCTTTAAATGTGTGCCTGCAAGTAGCTTCCTATAAAATTAAAATGGAAAACGACAATTTTCCCCATTTTAAAATGCACAACAATTCAAAAGAAGCTTTAGAAATCTTTTAGTAATAAATTAGTTGTAAAGGAGCATAACAAATGGAAAGTCTTTGTATTTAATAAATGCCCTTTAAGCATCATAAGGTCAAAAACAGTGTTATTTTGGTGCTATGGTTTTAAAACTCTTTTTTTCTCGCGTTTTCAACTGTCGGGAAATCCTAATTTTCAAAATGTTTCATTCAATCAATTACTGGTGTATAAAAATAAAATATATTTATACTCATTCTTGTTAATAACATGATAAAAGAATGATGATATGTATTTTTTGTTAAACTGATAGTTGTGACGTTATTAAACAATAAGTCATATTGTGTAAATCGTTAAGCGAAAACCATATTTGACATTTATTTTCTCACAAACTGTTATAATTAAAATAATTTTCTACTATTGTTGTACTTGAGTTTAATTATAACATGCTTTTCCCCCAAAAAATAACAATTGCATTATATAGTGAAATTTTCAAAAGAGTTGAAAAAAGTTAAAGAGAACAGATATCTTTGGAACCAATGTAAATATGTGCATGAAATTTGGTCTATATTATATAGGTTACTAGGTGTGCAAATGCAGATATTTGTATTGGTAGTTGAGAACAGTGTAAAGAACAAAACATCAATATTTGCTTCACTTGTAGACTAATAATCCTTTATTAAGAGTAGTATGTTTTCGGGTAGATTAGTACCTTTCATTTGTGGTATTTTAATTAAAATAGTCTTTTTTAGAAAATCAAACATTTCGAAAAATGTTCCATGTAAAGGGTAATTTTCAGGTGGCGATTTTTTAAATTCTTGTGTCTCATTTTTGAAATATACTTAACTTAATAAATTTGGTATGAATCCGTTTTCAATTATTTTCTCCATACGCACTATGTACATAGTGTATAGAGAAAGTATTGCACTCCACCAAAAATTCGATACCGAGATTTCACCGGAAATATATGTTTTAGGGTCCCCAATATCCAAAAAAAGTATTTTCACAAAAAGGTCCGTGTGTGTGTGTGGGTGTGTGTGGTGTGGGTGTGTGTGGTGTGGGTGTGTGTGGTGTGTCCGTGTGCCTGTGAACACGATAACTCAAAAACGAAAAGTTGGTAAAATACCAAACTTGGTATTTAAGTTTAGTATCTTCCAGGGATGCGACACGAAGATTTTGAGAGAAATCCCCCCACCCCCAACTACCCTTTACATGGAACTTTTTTCGAAAATTTTGATTTTCTCAAAAATGACTAACGATTTTGATTAAAATTTCGGATATTAAACATATTTACCTGACAAATGAAATGTATATCTTGAATTTTCTGGTAATAGCCTCTGAAGAGTAGTTTATTCTGGATGAATTTTACTAAATTTTGAATAACTGCTAAACCGTAAGAGATGTACAAAAACTTACTACACAAAAAATGTAGAGCACATTAAAACACACAATTTATGTTATTATACATTTTTTTCGTGGAGTTCGTCGTTTTTGTGACATTCCTTATTTTTGGTTTCTGCTATGAAAGACGTATACTTTTCTCATACTGGAACTTGTCAACTCCTATCCATATAAACAAAGGAACTTCATTGACATGGCAACCAGCTTTTGACTATCACTTTAACCTACGGTTGTCCCTTATTTCGCTTCTACTTACAAGGATGCGAGTAATAAAACTATTTCTGCTAATTTTTTCTGATTAGCATAAAGTAAATAGAAGTATAAGCTTTTTAAGAATTATTTGTTGCAGGGATATGGAGAAAGTCATGTGAATGGTACACATCAGATTTTTTTTGAGTTGTGCTGTTAACAGACACGCAGATATACACACACACCTTTTTCTAAAAATGCTATTTTGGAATCAATGTCGTCGAAACATCTATTTCCAGTTAAATATCCGTACAGAATTTGGAACGCGATACATTCTCTACCTAATATGTAGGTGGCAGGGAAAGTAAATTTCAAATCAATGGCATCATATATCACGGAAACTGTTAACGCAAGAAAATAGACTCGTTGTGCACTTGGACATAGCTACACTTTTCGTGTTGTTAGTGTTTGTGTATCTTTCTTCTATTCCCATATACCAAATTCATTCGGAATGAACGGGACTTCCAGGTTATTCCAGGGAATTCAACATATAGCTTTATTAGCAGCATAGCTATTTTACTACCGAGCTTTCGGTTGCTTTATGGAATTGGTGAATCTCGAGACTTTTAAGTGCGCTGAAATATCGATATCGAATTCTTGCCTGAAATTCAGTACTACCTCTATTTGCTATAAATGAATGGTAGAGCAAGTGAACAAGCTTCTATTCTCTTTGAGTTGATGAGGTGGTGTATGGAAAATTAAACTGGAAAAACAGTTTCTAGAGAAGCCTATTTCGACCAACAAATACTATAAATGAACCGCTCATTTACTGCGACAGCAAAGTATTCCGAGTGACTACACGAAGAATCAAAACTACCCGCATGGCTACGCTAGCGTTCATCAGCTTGATTAGAATTCCCTGTTAGCGCAGCTATAGCATTAGTTTCGTTTCGTATTTGTAGGACTGACACCCCCTAGGACTTACAAGACAGTGCCTAGGGGAGCCAACGGCACGAAACCACAGAGTGGAGAAACTGTTACGAGGGATCGGTCCGTAGCCAGGCATGAACATGAAACCCGGAGAAAACCCGCACAGACGCCGCTTCGCCCACCACGAATCCCACATGTGGGCGCTTGGGTTCGAACCCGGGCCGTCTAGAAGGGAGGTGAGCGCTCCTACCACTCACCCACGGCGCCGCCTATAGCATTAGTATTGGCTATAATTAGTTTACGAAGTGCTAATAATAGGCTTTATATCATATACATAATTGCTATACTAATTGCTAAAACAATTATTCATTATTTTGTCAAATTGTTATAGAAAGTACATTTTAACATAATTCTATCATGTGAACTTGTATAAAATGTTAACTCGCTATTTGTATGCAATAATAGTGCAAACTACCAGATTATAATTGTATAAGATAAAGATTACCTTAATTTCGTAAGTATGAAAACGTAGTTGGATGCAACGCATTGTTCCGAAACCTTTTACAAGATGACTTTTAATACAGGCCAAATAATTGTAATATGTTTACACCTTTTATCGTCTGCCACTATTATATAACGTGTAACACTGTTTGGTTTACTGCGTAAGTTCACTTGACACAGTTAGGTAATAACTGTCACTCTAAATTTTAGCTATTAAACAACACGTAATAAGGAAGCACAAAATATTTGTGTGTGTACCTATACGTTGTATATTTACCTCGATATTGGTTTCGAACAGAGAACTTTTCTCTACTTTTTAAAGCCTCTGTGCATTTTCGGTTTCATTTTATTGATAAAGGTCATAGAAATTTGTTTAGAAGAGGAGTCGACAATTTTTAATACATGATCGTCAATATTGCCATTTTATAAAAATAATCATGGATTTTGACATAAGCTTTGCTGAAAGAGTTCTACCAATTAGTGAAGAGGTTTATAACGATTATACACATAAGATATAGCTACTCAAGTGGTGGAATCAATTGCTGTCACAAGTTTCATAAATCCTACGGTAGGATACAAATAGCCTTCACTTTTAACATTTTACAAGAGTGACAGTTTAGGCATTTAAATTCTATCTGACGCAAAAATAGACTAACATGTTTCACATTTAAAGTTATCGTTATTGTTCGGATCAGATAATTAGCGATAACTCATAAAGTGTCCGACTTCATTGGTGTGCCTAGTAGGTGGTCGATACCACTTTCAAGTAGCTTTAATTGAGATTCCAGGAAATGTGACGAGCTTCAAAAATTGTCATTGCTTTTCGTCGTAGTACAGAGCAGGTTTTTATTCTGTTAACTCCTTTTTAGGGCCAACAGAATTTGCACAGATAGATCCAGAAGTTATTCCAGTAGTCGCTATTTTATGCATATCATGGACTACCAAACATCATTAGTTAGGCCTAGTGTTCTCATTGAGCTGAACAACATCTCTCTGTGATAACTTGAGCATTTCCTTGTAAGAACAACGTGGACTCCAGACGTCAAGAGGTACCCTTGCATTTTCTTGTCGATACGGTAGCTATCATAACTTCATTAGTCTCTCTGCTAAGAAATTGCTTTCGGGATGTTGCAGACTATTCTTCCAAGCATCTAAATAGTTCATAAACTCGTCTACCAGCTACCGCAATCCAATATCCTCATTTTAAAACACAGTTTTGAATAGAGGAAACATTTCTTACATTCCTCATTATATGTATAACAGTAGTCATACGATAAAATGAGTGGCCACTCAATATCATATATCATGTGCATAAAACATTTTTGTATGTGTAAAATAGCTGTTAGTTAAAATTCTTGTCGCCTTTCATTCGCGGTCTTTTAACTTTCTGAAATTAAGAGTGAATTACTTAAATTCTTTACCGGTGATATTATTTTTATGGAAACGTTGTACAGGTATTACAAAATGTATCACTAGACTGAAAAATAAACTATGTTAATTTAGTTGCGATTTTATTTTTCGACCGACTGTTTTTAAGTCCACCCATGTCCTTATTTCCTATTACAACGCCATTTGATTTGACATATTGCACATTTTGTGGAATAGTGAAATACGTATAATATATCATCTATTATTATTAGCGAACGAAATGTCTGCTCTTCTTTTTAGGATATATGCAATTCTGATACCCGCTGCGCTATGAACATAGGAGATTCATGGTATTTTCCTTTGTACATCTGCCTGTATACGTTTTCAATAAAGGTCAACTAAGAAGCTTAAGAAAGGGAGCATTTCAAATGAATTCATATGCCAATGAGGATTTGCTCTGCCATAATACGCAATCTAACACTCAGTTCGCTCTCCTGATGATTGCAATTGTTCCTTAAGAAATAAATATATATTCTCATTCTCTATCGCAGTTTCTATGGCTGGTTCTATTAAAGTTCTTAATTTTTTTTTTAGCCGGGTTATACTTTGTTCATAGTTTCTTTATCATGGACCTTGGCACTTTCGTATTGCTTTTTAACCTACACTTACTTCCTTTTAAAGGAAGGATTCATCTGGTGTTATAGGCATGCGCAGTTGGTCGAATTTTCTTGGGGTTTATTTTTCTCTGAATTACTACCACAAGGAAATTCAGGAAAGGACACGTTTTCTACCTTGGTAGTTCTATTTTTGCAGAACGCAACATAACAGCAAACCATTACAAACAGCTACTCTTCCGATAAAATTACAAAATACATATAAAGCACAATTCTAAGAACTGTTTCACGTAAAATCCCAGTAAAATACACACTTCTCTCGTTTATCTACAAAAATAGCCGAACAGCAGTATAGCATTACCATCTAGCGGGACTCTCAGTAATTATTACGGCCACAACACACTAGTGAATGAACAGGTAGGTCAAGCAAACCAGCTAGTTACATAAATACAATAGTCGAATTAGAATAGCCTGTTCCAGCTCTCAGCTGAGTCAAAAGTATTCGTGCCTACCAAAGAATAGTGCCGGGAGCCCGGCTGGACGGGGACGTTACAGCCAATGCGTCACTAAGCGATGGTCATAGCACAAGTGTTTGCGCTTCTTGCCACTCAATTAAGCCGCTAACGACAGCTTACTTTCGAAGCCGAGCTGTATTGCATGCTGCAGGCAGACTCCGGTCAGTCGTGAGTACTCTGATGCTCTCTGGCGCGCACCTAAAATTGATTAGCCTACTCTGGAGCTTTATCTTTAATCGATCACGCAGCATGGAAACTCCTATACAGAGCATGTGTTGAAGGTGTTTTGGATGGTTTAATAGTTTGTTACTTAATAAACCTGTTTCATTTCTAATTTCTTTTCCACATTTAGGAGATATATTACGTTCCAATAACATATTCAGTATCGAGAGTTTACCATAAACTCACATTTTAAAATTGCGTACTTAAAAATCATATTTTGAAGTGAGTTTGTGTATGAATGAGAAAGAGACAGTTGCTCAAAAACTTGGTCAAAATTTCATACTTCAGGTGGACACAGTTATAAGTATGTCAAACGACAATTTTCAAGAATATGTACCACTTCAAAATCCACATCATATGGAATAAATTTTGGTTATTTTACATTTCGTCAAAAATTCCTATGCGTATTTTTATTATGTTTGAGATAACATAGATTTGAAATGCGTATCTTCAGTTTTATGGCAACTTCCTATGAAATAATTTCCATTATTGTAGAGCTTTATATAACTTCAACATCTTTGAGAACACGATAAATCTTACACCTAGAAGCATATAGAAATTATTAAAATACATAATGTGTGTAAAAAGTTTTAATTTAGAATTAGCCCTCTCCAAGCTATTCGCGGTTTTTGTTTTACATTTTTCTAAACTTCAGAGGGTCTTTAACTGCTGTGGTCGTATTGGGGGCTGAAACCTTATATGGGAGTTTTGTTTTACTCTTTGATTTCTTTGTTTGGAGTTACTGCAGGATTTCGCTGTTCTTTTTTAAACCTATTTTCCTATGCATTTGCACTTTTACATTTTCACTTACAGCCTCTATAGAGGCTAGGGAATAATCATAAGAAAAATTCTACCCCCAGGCGGGGATCGAATTCAGACCTCCAGTGAGAAGTTAGCTCTTTGCCCCTCGACCACGGAGACAATCTTGCAGTAATTTTGGCAAGCACCGTTCATTTGTTTCTTGTGTTCATACAAAGAATATGTTATATGAGGGCAAACATATACAACAGCTTCATGTATGCTGTAATGTACACGTGTGTATTGAGAGCATTTCAGCTCACATTTGTCATGATTAACACGAGCTATTGAGGAATAGAAATTTTTCTATGAATTATTTGTAAAAAGTATAATATGAAGCAAACTAATATTTAGTAGAGTAGGTCTTGTGGTAGTAACACAGCTGAGTTTGTATTTAAGATTTATGTTGAAGCGGATGTCAGTATTGAAAAGGAGGCTCATTACCGTTACGTAAACCAAATTATTACGTCTACAAACTTTCGTGAGAACTAAACTGCTGGCTCATTATTGATTACATCGATGGAAACTCTTACCTAAAATACTCATGTCAGCTCATATTGACTTGCGGGAAAGCCAAATTTGAATACTAATAGTGTTTAGGAAGGACACCGCCCTAGAATCATGTGACCTAAGTATTTCATGCTCTGGAGAAAGGCAACATTAACAACTTTACAGTGTATCTCTGTAGATATTTTGTAAATCTGGTGAACGGTTAAGGATATCCATTTGTGAAGTTTTAAAAACTAACATTTTAGGTCGATTTAAATTTAAATATAGAAATCATTTTAATAATTCTCCCCACATAGTCACTAACCTTCGGGCGTACCCCATTCCACCAAGTGATGACGGAACCATTTCTCTGACGGAGGAATATAGTGGGCGAGTCCATTGCCTCCGATGGTAGGGTAATGAAGAGGATGGGGTGGAATAAAGGAGGTACAGCTTTTATCGTGATACACTTAAAACACACATACAGTTCAAGTAGAACGTTTATTGTGATTAGTGTCACTGACATTTTATGAATTTTCTCAAAGTAGTCATTCTTAGGACTACAGCCTCGATTACGTAAGGCTTTTATTTTAATTAACGCTTTCCTTTGACTACTGGTTCTTAGCGCGACTGTAAATGTTACATTTTTATGTGATACTGTGGACGTTATGAGTTTTGATATTAAATTAGAAATGAACATTAAACTTTAAAATAATTTAACAGAAACTACAAATCCTATAATATAACTTTGAAATTGTGTATATGTAGTATATTAATATGTAAAAATGTTAAGTGTAATCTGATCTTCTGGTTGGTTATTCTGTAATAAAATTCCTTTACTAAGGACAGCGTGCATCATGTTGGAATAACTTTGAATCTAACGTTTACCAAAGAAATACTACGCAAGTAGGTTATACGGCAGACTTACTGCGGAAGTAACGTTGGAGAGTTTTATTTACTATTAAGGAAGTAAGAGCTCACTACTTCCAAGGTGTTGTTTTGCCTGGGCGATTTACTTGAAGCGACCATGCGATAAGGAAGGGAGAAAAAATTCAGCGATATTCAGATGCTGAATAAAAAGAAAAATACTGGAAAATCCTGACGGACGAGTTTACTGTTTCGAGCACGTGAAACTTACTGAAGAGCGGTTTAAAACTCTTCAAAGCAATGAGCCCGATCTTCATATTTACATCGCAGATCATTTGCGTTTGGACGGAGAAGCGCCTTCAGATTTCGAAAAAGTTCACCATCTTCACCGGAGGCACACAATAGGGGCATGCGTGCAGTCAGTTGCATGCAGAATACTCGGAACATTGCGAAAGTGAAATATTGCCGAAGGGGAACACCTCGCTCATTGCGGTCCTGACGGACACCTCCCCCCCCTCCCGGGGTGGAAGGGATGTGTTGATGAGAACCACTCAGACAAGCACCTACGAATCGGTGATACCAGTGACAGATATGCTTGGAAGTCCCTAACTATTCCAGCGTGACGCCCCGGCAAACTGGCGAAAAGTCATAAGGTCACGGGCTGACAATGCATCTTACGGACCTACCGTGAAGCTACAACTGCGACCGGTGAATAATCTTTAACAGAGCGGACGTATCCACGCCATGTGCCCTCAAACCACCAAACCATCTGCAACTAGACCTGCAAAATGAAAAGAAGCAAAAATGAAATGAGAGACTAAATAATAGGGTCCGGGTAAGAGAAAAGCACCGCAGCATTCGCCTTGGCAGCCCGGAAAAGCCGTGGAAGAACCCAAGGCCCGGGATCACCCGCGGTCACCCGAATGTCAATTAAAGACAAATCCTTGAACTTGGTAAATATATAAGCAACTTTTAAGCTTAGAAAGATAAGCGAGACATTGTTTTGGATGGAGTAATGGATATGGAACTTAACTCGGAACAGTCTATGAGGAGAATGTACAACATCTGAGTACTGCAGAAACTAAAAAAGTTCTGTTCCTGTAATTTCGAAGAGAAAAAACAAAAAACAGATGTGAAGTGAGGCCTCTACCTGAATTAAACCAAGTATGCATGTGAAGGCCTGCGTAAAATAGTAATCCAAAAATAGTATTTACGTGAGTTATGAATGGCTAAACTTCTCAAAGCATTCTGCTGGTCTTGTATTATCTTTCCTAATGGAAAATGTCACACCCTCAACTATAAATGTCGTAACACAGGCAGTCAATTTTGAGTTGCCTATATATTTACAGGCGTCTTCATAAAGCGGTGATAGCGCGACTGCTTACCAAGCGGGAGGACCGGACTCGATTCTCTGTTCCGACTTGGGCATTTTCTCCCTTTCGGGACCTGGTGCGGGATGCACTCAGGCTCGTTGTCCCTAGGGTCCGATTGAGGAGCTACTTTATGAAAAAGTATCAGAAGTTGTGGACGCAGTGCTTGGGGTTAGACTTTGGCCCAACTTTGGGCTCTTGCGCCACGAAGTTTGGTTAAATTTTAGTCCTTATGTATTTACATGTAGGTTTAGTGTCTGTTGCCTAGTGCAAAGCTGTAGTAACTCATTAGTCATTGTTTGGGATATTTTATCGTCAAAATTCCAAGGCCCTGTATATAAATTTGTATTTTATACCATCATATTGAAACTAAAAGATTTGTATCTGAAAAACCAGACATTTTGAGTTACGACACTTCAGAATTGAGGGTACTATGTGTATAGAATAGTGGAAGTGCAGAAATATGGGAAATGCACACAAGACTTAAATGCATAGTTTATCGCAAAGCCATTTTCGCTCTATGATTTTGCAAATTATATTCTGAAAAAGCAGTCAATATTATAAACCTTCAGTATGATGAAGAGAATAGAGACCTTCTGAAGCGGTTTATTGGTTTTTTTCATAGGAAATTAGGAGCTAGCGTTAAAAGACTCGGTGAAACAAAGGAAGTTATATAATTAATTAATATGATGGCAAGTTAAAGCGTCATTTAGAGAATTCCTCAGTGGTTTAATTATTTCCGTGTCCAGAGTACTGCTGGTGGAAATAGAACAACAAATGACACTAATTTCGTTGGCATTCGGCTTGATGAGACGACCGATGTAAACAATTTCAGTCAGCTGTCATCTGATTTTGGTATTGATCGAAATGACCAAGTTAGAGAGTAATGTTTAGGTTTCCCCAACAGATGATTGCTCAGCACATGCACTGTACAATTGCTTCGTGAATTCAACTGCTGTGACAACGTCAGAGCTATGACGTGCTGCTACATTTTCGAACCAGCTGAATGATATTAAAAAACAGGTAAACGAAAGTTTCCCCCACGGAATTTGTGCATTGCTATGCTCACAAGTTAAATTTATTATTATAGCAGTCAATTTCAGCTATTTCAGCATGCCGTGTTTTTTTTTTGTTAATGTTGAATTGACTAGCTGCCTTTTTGATAATACATTTACAAAATGAGCCAAAGGGTTACATGAAGTTTTTGAAGAGGCAAACATTGTACCTACCCGCTGAACCACTATTCTTATCTAGTGGGAGCAGTGAATGAATACAGAAACAGTCTCGTGGCACTGTTCCAGAGAATTACTGATCCTAATAGGACCAAGGGAGTTAAAATGCCGCTTGCGGTTTGAGTGTACCACTGTACCACTTTAATTTTAATTTTCTTTTAAACGTGTTAACGGACACGCTTCCTCACACTGCAAGATTATGTGATATTCTGCAGGCTTAAAGTAATGATATATGCTATTTTATTAAGGAACTCAAAGAATTGCAAGACTGTCTCAAAGGGAAACGTGAATAATTTTCATTAATGTAGAACAATACATTAAATTCTAATTACATGAAAAAGCCCAAAATGGCCAAAAAAACTTATGAAGAAATTTCCTATAAATTCTCAAGCAATAGCAATATATGGAAAACTTCCTTGAATTGTGATTCCAGACTGAAGGATTCTTATGGAAGTACTTTTATATTTATGTTCACATTCGTTGTAATATACACCTCAGAAAAAACCTGTGACAAAGGTGTTAATGAGCTTCTTTGTTCATGACGTTTAACGACCTTCAGAGTGCTATGAGGTAGTGGTACTATGTGAATTGTTGCTATCCCAGCTATAAGTGGTTCAATGTGGTGAAGATTCTCAGCTTTGAAGAGCATACTATCTTACGTCAGAAGCTCTCAGCTTCAAGATAGACTTTTTCGTTTAACCGTCATATTACTTTAGAAAGAGCTGATTTGTATTGTAAAAAGAAAGCCGAGATTTCTGTGATATCGTTAACGAAGATTTTGCGCAAAAAATAAGAATACAGTTGCGGTACAAATGTGCTAGTTAAATATATTCCATATTAAATATTAATGCAATTTATGTACATAAAAACCCTAATTAAACCACAGAGGTTAAAGGCATGTAAGAAATGTGGGGAAAATGCTAAGCCAAGGGTGACGAAAGTCCCTCCCTTTAAGGAATCACCATATAACCAACACGCATGTCTCTTATCATCGTGTGTAATAGCAGAATTCAAAGTGACAGCCAGGCATTCAGAGAGGGAGAGGACCTGGAGTACAAAAGGACTCGCGAGTCACATTTTTGTCTCCCGGTTTACCTTATAAAGTTGTGTAATGTACACATGCACTAATTACCCCAAATGTATATAAACCGCTGTGTGAGGTCTAGTAAAGATGTATGTGTGATCCTTTGCACTTTTGGTAAAGCATTGTTTTACACTCTTGTCAGTTCTAGGTTCACTCATTTGAAAATGCGAATAAAGTAGCTATGAAACATTAATGATATTTATAAATTAAGACTACGAAACTTCTAAAGGAATTAAAATGCACCAAAATAAACGCGTTTGTTAAATGATGCTGTGTAAACGAGCATTCCAATATACAATTTACTGTGGTGTTCATTTCATTATAATACTATTGTTATTCATAAGACGTTATTGCCTATACTAACTTTGAAACTTGCTACGTGTAATTTCATTACAAATCTATAGCAACGTATGAGAAATGAATGTCTGATATATTTGTGGAAGCAGTAAAAGCTGTTCAGCAATATCCATCTCAAGAGTCCACAAACACGAAACCTTGCAAATGGACCCACAGTAATGGGAAAAGGGGGAAAGATATTGGTGCAACCTGAAGCTGATAAAATGGAAGCTGCTTACAGAGTCATTTCTGCAATCGCCTGGCTTGGTGACTCTCTCTCAGCCTTTTCATTTTCTTGCTGTTATGTCCAAAA
This sequence comes from Hymenopus coronatus, assembly GCA_030762935.1. NCBI lineage: Eukaryota > Metazoa > Arthropoda > Insecta > Mantodea > Hymenopodidae > Hymenopus > Hymenopus coronatus. Next base: position 415,629,660 of record CM060900.1, on the reverse strand, counting down.
TTGGCGAATCAAGCGGAAATGAATCGGAATTTAACCAGAGTTAGAAAATATTTTGCATTTCCTTCAGTTTGCTCAGGTTATACTCTCCTCTTAAGCGTAGCCTACACTACGCTCCTACTAACCAGTGTCGCTATAACATTTGCTTCAATCAGTGTGCTGGATTATTATAGCAGTGATATTAAATAAAATATCAGTGAAGTGTGGAATTAATTTTTAGCGAACACCACAAATAACAACAGAGATGCGTGTAAAATATGCTAAAGAATGTTTCTGTACGGTGTTAAGTTACACAGTACGTGGAATTTAAGGGGAAAATGTTAAATGTTTGCTTTAACGACGCGATTAATGACAGGATCATATCAGTGCCGCCGATGTGCTAGAATTTCGTCCCACAGGAGTTCTTTCACATGCCAGTAAATCGACTGATATGAAGTTGTCGCCTTTAAATACACTTAAAAGTTATCGATCTGGGCGGGATTTGAACCACAACCTTGGGATTAGGCGGCCAGCGCCTAATCACTGACATCTATACACTGGAATTCATAGAACTTCCGTTATAAAGCAACGTATTCATTTCTCATCTTTCAGAAATCAATATCATGATATTTGATCACGAGGAACAATGCGACTGTGTACAGTTCGGTGCATGGAAATGTGCCAATGCTTTAAGTTTCTTTTGGTGTGCTTATTTATTTAATGTTGGCGGTACCTTTTCACCTTATGTATTCCACACCAATCTTAGGTGTACCAATTTCATATTAGTTTGTGTTCAAGTACGACACAGAAGCAATAAAAGGCGTGGCTAAGGTGAGCAGTGCAGGGGAGGGATAAGGTCGCAATTTAACCCGATGTCACAACTCTGGAATTTGGTTTCGATGACCGGAGAGAAGCACAAGGAATGGGTAACACAAATATTAACGAAGCCGCTTTGTTATACTGTGAGCAAAAGACATAGATGACAAGCCCAAAATATTTGTGCTTATTGAACAAGGATATAGTTGTGCAGGGGTTGCGGAACTAAATTCATTATCTTCAGGAACAGCTCCAAACCGATAGAAGAACGTTATACTGGACACGCCAATATGGTAGGGCAGTTTATAATAAAGCCATTTAATTTGAACTGAATGCCTACAACAATAAATTCAACATATATTACAATAGTGCCCCGATTAAAGGTAGCGGAAGGCATCGCGGTATCCATTCCAGAGCAGCACTAGGCATTAATTAACTATGCAAAACAATCACCTTTTAGTACTTCAATAATGATTGTAGCAGATGCACATCCACTGAACTGAAAGCAAGTTTTATTGAGCAGAAAGATACCAATAAAGCAAGTACTAGCTGATGGCCAGAAGGTGGACCGTGTTGTTGTAGGAAGGATGGTAAAATATGTCTATTGTAGTGTCATTACAATAGCAGGAGTTTTTACTTCCGTTTCAGTTCTTTTATTTACAAGTTTGCTCGTAACCGCGTTCGAGGCAAGTGTATTTGGTGTGCTAACATTCAGCTTTGATTGTTAATTTGATTAACCGACATACTGCACTTACTACTGTTTTAATAGTAAGATATGATGTGTATAATAACTCAATATTCTATAACACTTACAGTGTAATAGTAATAATACTGTTGTTATTATTATTATTTTATTTTATTATTTTATTGTTATTATTTCTCATCCGTGATGAATGAGAAATCTGAAGATTATGGGTTACGTTGCTGTTTTAACCTACACATCCGCAGCAGTACTTTGTGTACCAATGATTAACACAACGGGTTTCCAACAAAGATGTTTCTGGTTTGGATCCCACCCCTATCTGCAGGTTTTTGTGTCTACAATACATACTACTCTACTTAATAATGGCCCAGTTTCTGGGTATTTCGAGAAATATTGTATTATTAGTCTAGACGAATACGTTTCCCGAATACTCCTTTCTGGTAGAAAAGCGCTAGTTTTCTTGTACCTGGGGGTCATTCAACAGTAAGGTAACAGAGTTGTACAGTATTTTTATGGGGACATTTAAAATTACAGAATTATCACGATAGGCCAAGAAACATTGCGATTCTTCACAGACACATAATTGCTGCTTATCGCACCAGAGATGCCTTGCCGGGTAAGCGGGTCAGAGCAGTGTCTTCAGCATTGCATACGCAGGGACGTAATGTCAACCGAAATCGAAGGATAAATAACGACAGCATCAAGGGCTATGTTACGCAAAATGGTACTCTTATTGTTTAACAGTTGGCATTAAAAATACAAACAGAAGCGAAGATGGAAAGTCCAACGACAAATTCATAATTAATAATTGACCAACCATCATGTATCAGCTGTATTGCGAAAATAAAACAAGAGTTTTGTTTTGCCATAAATAATGGGTTTCAGATTACTATAAACCCCGTTTTAAATGTCCATCGCGTAGCAAACCATTTTCACTGTCTTCAGTACCACGCTAATTGAATGATGAAACTATTTTCATTAGTGTTTTTGCGTATCATCTCAAACTATTTTGACGAACTCGCACCACTAAACTTAAAGAGCCACAATCGTAATTGAGTACTTCATGTTTTGTATATCCCGCACAGCTCTGTAAATTGGTACCCACGTTACCGGCGCGCCATGCGCGTTTAAGATATGTAACTTCATGAAGTGCAAGGTGAATCGGGAATATTTTGAGTATACAATGCGACGTTTCAGAATGCTATTGTACGCCTGGCACAATTTGGTTGGGTACCAAGTCAGGAAATAGAAATACTGTTTGATATTTCGTTAAATTCAATTTTCACACTTTAACGTTTGTGACATCTCGCTAACTTTGAAATGTCCTATATTGTGTGTTGTTTACCAGTCTGCCCAAAAATGTAACCATGCTTTGGGATAACCATGAAATATAGGTATACATATTTACATTTCTTTGATTTTGCTTCATTGTTCTAAATAAAAATAACATTTTTGTTTTCTTTTAACCATAATGACGTAAGCTTTCCCCAAGTAGTGATTTTTCCCTTCCTTAATAAGGCGGGAACAAAAATTCACGCGGGTAAAGAAATTAAAATGAATACAAAATTCATATCCTGTTGGTTAATTTTTAAAACAGCTTTGTGTGTGACATTTTCAAAGTAGCTTGAATGTGAGACAAAACAAAAATAATACTTAGAAAAGTATTAAAGCTAAAAATCTGAAACTTGGTGTTTTCCCTTTATATTCAATTACAAACAGATAAAAATTAGATGAAGATCCAATGAAAACTTTATTTTTCACAGTTGCTTCCGCTTAATGCATCACGTTAGCTCAACGGTATAAAGATAACAGGGAAAACTGGAGTCCCGGCGGTTGTATATGAATGTTCAGATGAGATTCCATTTCCAAACCTTTGTTATTATTGTCTGACATGTCTGGTAAGGTTTTGGTCAGCACGTACAATGCTGACTGCTAAGCAAAAGATATAAAAAGGAACTCTTTGTGATTTTATTACTATTTTATTTATGATTTATTTATTATTTTTGTTTATTTATTTATTATCCATTATTATTATGATTTATTGTTTGTCATTTATTATTATTTATGATTATTATTTTTGTTTGTTATTATTATTTATTGCTTATTTTTTATTTATTATTATTATAATTATTATTATAACAAATAATACAAAAAGCTAGGCATGAAGCGTAGTGCAAATCTAAGCTTAAACGTCTATTCTTCTACTTGCCAAAACAAGACGATATCTTGCATGATTTTATATTCTTAAGACGATCCATTCATATTTACCTTTTCGGTTACTGTTGTAGGTATAATAGAGCACCAATATTTAGCAAAACACGATTTATGCTTCTGCAGACGTCCATTTTATCATCTTCTCTTAAAGTATTAGGCCTTATGGTCTGTTACGGTTTCATTTTATACACATTATTAGTTTTATAGCTATAAATAGCAAGTCTAAAATCCCGTTACGATTCCATTATCTAGGTTTTTTTACTTTGATGGTGATTGCGAACATTATCTCATAACATTGTATGCCACAGCATCACACGGTAGACGTTACTTTACTAAACGAGTACTTAGTGATTACATTTCTTAAAACTACGAAACTTTACCGTTCATACTTGAAGTGTTCATTAGAACTAGCTCTCAGTAACATACCCTTTTAAGTGAAAATTGGTAAAACTTTTAATAGCAAGAGGCCTGTTTCGTTTAAATCTTGTATAAAAATATTATTAGAGCTCTTAATTGCCTATAACTTAAGCGATCTTCTCTTAAAATTAATGCTCCAGTAAATGTAATTACCAGCTTTGCAATCGATGGTGGCTCCAGTGTGCCTTTGATCTTCTCTGTTGGAGCGTTTGCTACATAATTATTAATATGCTGAACACTTTTGATTCATTATTCCTCTATGAGCTTAACAAAGTTAATTTACCTCACATTAATATCGAACTGCCCTGTGTGTGGCGAAAGACATTCACGTCGTTAGTTACAAAAAGCTCTAGTAATGATGTACATAACTGCCTTTTCCCATAGTAAGCATTTGCTAAATAACAGCTGTTAAACGTTGATATATACTGATAATCTCAAAATCGTTTATTTTAACAAATAAATACATACTATAAAATATAATCACAATACCTCTTTATGTTTGACGAAAACAAATGCACGTCAAGATGAGGATGCGCAGTAAAGCCAGGCGCAAAATAAACTCAAGAATTAAGAATTTGCTCCCATTTTATTTTACGGAGGCGTGGTCGAGTGATTAGATTACTCGCCTCTCACCAAGGTGGCCCGATTTCGCTCCCAGGGGACCGATTTAGGATTTGTGGTGGAAAAAGCGACATCTGGGCGAGTTTTCTTTGGTTCGCCGGTTATACCAGCTATTTATTCCACCTCCTGCTCCATAATCAGCTTTCCTTCCGTTCATTTCACCGTCATTTCATACCATCTTCTTCCTCACTCTCATAACAGGCACGGTCTGATCACCCTTCCTAGAGTCTGTCTGCTCCTCAACAGGCATCGGATCACAGGCCCTGGCTTATATGAGGAGGTTAAATAGCGAAAGAAGAAGTTATTTAGTGGAAGCATTCACATAGAGCTGCATTACGGGCTACCTAAAGCCATAGTTAGCAAAGCTACAAACTGTAAGCTTTCGTTGCGTACATAGAGGAACAATTCCGCTGTTCTTTCTCCGCGCATTGCTAGCCTCTGAACAGCATACAATCACGCCATCATTTTACGCCATCTATGATGCTTCTCTTCCATTTGGTCGTGAGAGGCCATTTTAAATGTTGACGTCATACGGTGATATGTTGTTTGTTTAGTATAACACTTTTATATTTATTTATTTATACTAAAGGAATTTTTGTATTGGGTATTATTGCCTATGTTGCTCACTTTGAAACTTGCAGCTCTTTCATAAAATTCCCATGTGCAATTTACGGCTGCAGAAATCCGTGCTAGATCCTTGCGTTACGCTTACAGCAGCATTGTGAATGGTGTTTACCATATGCCAGCGCTAATGCTGCGTTAGATTACCTAGCCGGAGATAGGCTGAAATAAGCCCATATGGTTGGGTTAAGGTATTGCACTTCGGCGTTTCAACAGATTACTGATCCAGCCAGTAAACGTTAGAATTAATAAGTAGAATATAGAACATACCCTTTTTAAATGTCGGCATAAGGTTTGTTCCAGCCCACATTTTCTGAACAATTAGTGTATCACCTCATACGTTGATGTGGCCCCGCTTGTCAGTAAGAGAGAAGCGCATCCTCTATTGCCGTCAGTCTAATGTTGAAACATAATTAGAAAGAGAGCGCACACTATTGCTCCTCCGTTGCGGATAACCCTTGACTGCCTAATCCCATGCCGTACCACTTTCATGTAACTTTTAGAGTGACTCCCCCTGACGATATTGTAGTTTGCTGTTTACATTAGAACTTATTCATTACTTGATGTTTTTAATGAGCTGTCAAATGCTAGACTCATGTCAGCGCCGTCGGTTTGCCAGAATTTCGTTCCATAGGAGTTAACATGCCAGTGACTATACTGACATGGGATTGCCACTTTTAAGCATACTTAAAAACAATCGATCTAGGCCAAAGTGGACCGGGTTCGATCCCAGGCGACCGCATGTGGGATATTTGGTGGACAAACCGGTGCAGGAGTGGGTTTTACTCCGGGTTCTCCGGTTTCCCCCACCATCGCATTTCACTGGTGCTCCATCTTCATTCCATGTAACAAAAGTGGACGTTAAATGCTATCAAGAAAAAAATGAAATCAGTCTGTGCCGGTTTTGAACCCGCGATCTTAAGTTCAGAAAGCCAGCGCCAAACCAAATGAACTATCCAGATAGACATTAACCTAGTTGGTCATAACGGACGATCAAAAGGGAATTTGCTTTTTGTTTTATGTTTATGGTAAAAAGTAGATACATAAATCAAATGCAGCCTGAAAAGTAAACACTCCATAATGCTTAAATAAATTTAAAAAAATATTTCAATCTATACCTAAATAAAATTACTCCTGCAATCCTTTCAAATGCAATGCTTTAGGCGCTATTGGTATATATACCATTCATTAGGGGTTTCTTGGAGTTTGAAGTGCGAGATAAACCAGTAGCTGCGGTAGTTCTTTCCAAGACCTGTAAACGGATATTATTGGTTTGCCACATTTCCCTTCCATCAGGTTGCAGAAGTTTCCCTTGTCTTTCAACACCAGCTGGGAACATTACGTAAGCAAACCAATAAACAGGATTAAACACATAATAAATACTTCCATATTTCCTTGCCAATAAAAACACTGTATCGAAATGAGCAGATCTAGAACTTTGTCACAACACGTTTTGCGTCTGACTGCTACTAGGCAATAGCGAATAGCAACGCAGGACTTTGCTACTACCTCGTTTTACGGATCGAGGTATCGAGAAGTAGGTTCTGTATCTGCAGGTAGTCATCGTAAGACGACAAGTTTCGAGTTCAGTGGCCTTTGGGAGAGATAACTCTACCAGATTCCCCTTCCATCCTTCCTATCTAATCAGAACTAGTTCTGAAATATCGACATCGGCAAAATAGACATAAATTAAACTACAGAACACTGTATTGTTTCTCTATTACACCTTTGGGCAACTGTATAATTTGTTACCAAATAATTATATTGGTTTCTGACTGGGACAGAAGTTAATTGGAACGCATGATTGCAGTACGCGGGGAACAGATTTCCTGTGAGAATTTAAAATTCAGTGTGGGGTTTTTAAAGCAAATAGCTTAATTTTTAATCATATACTAGTACGATTATATGTAACCAGTTCCCAAATGTTTAAACAAACACATGAAATGGCTTTGGACAAAATAATTAACAGTACTAAAAAAAAAAAAAAAGCTCCTGGCGATGGAGTTTCCAAAATGTTGTAAAATATCTAGGTTTCACCTCCGATTAATGCAACTTTTAAAAGGTTCTCAAGATGTTCAAATGGAATAAGTAGCAAAAAATCTAATACTTTCTTTTCACATGACTTTTTCTACCTATTCTGCAAACAAATTTCTTACAAAAGATTGTTCTTCTGTCTACTTCGTGCTAATCAAGATGAACATTAGCAGAATGGTCTTATTATTTAGTTCCTTATAAAAGGAAGGGGACTAAATGAATTCACTAGGTTGAAGCGATATCAAATCTATTAAAACCTGTCGCTAAGCGATTATCACTGAAATTCGGTTCTCTTTGCATGGGAAGGAGTAAACAAAAGTAACACGTTTAACTTCCCGTTTTAAAAAAAGTACAAAAACTTTAAAATTAAAACCAATACCTAGAAATATCTTGGATATGGTTAGTTCCACAATAAAAATGTATAGAACAGAAATTGTGTATTTTCAGGAGGTCTAAATTTTTGTGTAGTACGTTTTGTCCATGTCCTACGGTTTGCCAGTTATGCAAACGACATGTAGAACGAAGTGGACCTCAGAGGCTATTCCCAGGAAATTCAAGATATACATTTGATTTGCCGTATAAATATATTTAATACACGGCATTTTAATCAAAATCATTAGAGACACTTTTGAGAAAGTCAAAATATTCGAAAAATGTTACTTTTGAAGAATTGCTGGGGCCGGTGAATTTTCTTGAAATTCTTCGTGTCGCATCCTTGGAAGATACTAAACGTTTGGTATTTAACAGACTTTTCGTTTTGAGCTGAGCTGCCCCCTCCCACCACTCAAACACACATACAGATCTTTTTCTAATAATAATTGTTATGGATTCAGGGGACATCAGACCTGATATTTTAGTTGAAATCTCGGGATCGAATTTTTGGATGGAATGCAATACCTTCTCTACATACTAAGTACGTGCATAGTTCACGGTAGAGAAAAAATTATCAATTTTCTTTAAATTATATTTATATATAACTAGCCGAAATACCCGGCCTTGCCTAAGTTTTGACGGTTTATCCTTTCCACATTTAGCTATGAGTTACTTGTCAATAGCCGTGTGTTTCTTCGGACATGTTTAGAAATTATTAAACAACACACTCAAACAGTTAATTGAAACTCAGAAAACTAAAGAGAAAGAAAAGTAACTGGGAAAATAATATGCAAAAGCACGGTTGAAAAACCACAAAAGCACTTTGTAATGTTTCTAGTGATTGCATCTATGACTTACGCGTTGTCACATTTGATGTGCCTCATCGCTATTTCGTGTCGTAGTCGGTTTACCCTCCCCATATTAAGGACTGACACCCCCTAGGACTTACAAGCGGATGCCTAGGGGTCAGAAGCCTGCCAGGGAGCCAACGGCACGTAACCACAGAATGGAGAACCTGGAACGAGGGGTCAGCCCGTAGCCAGGCATGAGCGTGAGGAAGTGTATGATATGAAATACAAACGAAATGGATGATAGGAAATGCGATGATGGAGCAGTTGGTGGAATGAGTGACGAGAGAAACCGGAGGATCCGGAGAAAACCCACCCAGGCGCCACTTCGTCCACCATAAATCACACACGGGCGCTTGGGATCGAACCCGGCCTGCCTAGGTAGGAGGCGAGCGGTTTAACCACTCGGCCATGGCGCCGACCTCATCACTATTTACAGAGAAAATCTCATTTAGCAAGAAGTAACACAAGTTTAAGTAACGTTAATATATCCTTGTTTGTTCTCAGTAATCAACATACATAAAACTACTCATAAAACATGAGAAAAAAAGAAAAAGAAAATAAACAAATAAAAACAAAGAAAATAAACCAACAAAATCAACATGTAAAAGAGAGGAGGAAGAAGGGGTACTTGATGTTATTGCTGTTATCCACGCCCATTTTATCGTTTTTATATGTCATCAGTTTTGTTTTTCTGATTATAAAACATCACAAATTTCCCATGCAGAAAGAAACCCGCTGGTCATAAAAATTGAGAAAGTAAAACAGATTGTAAGTGCATGTTCGAATATCGAAATATGCTCACAGAATATGTAGAGTTTATACTCACGTATCTGTTACTCAATGTTAGTAATGTTGAAGCGCCACCGAACGTTTGTAACCAATGCGATAACACTAAATCCTTTTGTGTTATTTTATATCAATATGCAATAAGTAATAATATGAAGATAAATAAGGCGATGATAAAAAAGTATTTTGTCTGGTTTGATGTTTTTACTGCTATTACAGTTTAATATAATTCAGTTTAAAATTTTGTTAGTATTTCAACCATACAATTGTATCGCTTTTCCTTTTGTTTAAGCATTATGGCTGTTGTAACTATTGACTGTTTTGTGACTCCATAATCAATTTCAGATATTAGATTAACGAATAACAGTAAACCTGCTGTTACTTTGTCATTTTTTGAGGTTGTGAAAACTTAAGTACGTAATTAGTTGTCTTATATTGGTAGTGTTGCAGCTATTACGACAATTACTGAAAAATATATTTATGGTCTTGGGAGCTTTCGCAGCCATTACATGAAATGAAATAATTCATCTTATGAAATGCGGGGAATTTCAGTAATTTTTGCCTTACAAACACACACAACTATATGCACGTATACATACATAGACTTTTATATATTAAGATTAAACGTTCCAGCTGTAACATCTATTTACTATGATGATAAGGATATCTGGTGGAAACATATAAGGAATTGGTTAAAATTCCCACCGCAAAGAGTGCTTTGAACATACACGTGTGTTGGAAAAATGTATTACGAGAAAACCTGCCTTTAATGTTAGAGCTCTGACTTTAAGTTTGAAAATGATTCTCAAATAGCCACATGACGAGCATTTAAACCAATTCTAGCCTAAAATAACTTCGGTATATTAATATAGAGGAGTCAAATTTTATTAAAGTGAAAACTTTTATAGTCAAGTTTTCAAGAATTTTTGACAATTCTTACAGATTCTTAATAATGTAAGAAATACTTTTATGCAAGGAAAATACTGATAAATTTGTGTATAGACATTAAAATTGTTGTATTTGTAAAATAAACAAAGCATGAATGGTAAGTAATTTCACCGTTTTATTTTCTTTACACATAATCTGCATTTAATAGGTGGAAAAGGTATTATATTCCACCCAAAAATTCGATGCTGAAATTTCACCGAAAACATATGTTTTGACAAAAACGACTGTCTGGACAACATAACTCAAAAACGAAAATACCGTTAAATTACTAAATTTGTCTTCAAGCTGAGTATCTTCCAAGAATGCTACGCTAAGATTTTCCACAAAATCCCCCACCCAAAACTACCCTTTACACGGGATTTTTTTTTTTTTTGCTGTAAATTTTGTTTGTTTCTCAAAATTGTCTCTAAAGATTTTGATTAAAAGGCCGTTAATTATGTATACATGACAAATAAAAGGTATATCTTTAATTTTTTAGGAATAGCCTCTTAAAGGCCTCTTCATTCTGAATGAATTTTGCATTACTGGTAAACCGTAGAGATAGACAAAAATTTACTGCACAAAAAATGTGTAGCTCATTAAAGCACACACCTTGTCATATACGTTTCTTGTAGTGTTAACCGTTTTCGAGATATTCCTATTATTGCTTTCAATTTTAACTACTTAAACTTTTCTGAAACGGGAGGCGATCTTTTATTTCATCTCTCTTTTGCTTTACTCCTGACTGTGCAAAGCGAACCGAACTTCAATTGTTTCACATAACGACCGACTTTTTAAAAAGAGTTGACTCTCGCTTTAGTATAGTGTATTACTTTATTTCCCTTTTACTAGGAAGGAACTAATACGACCATTTCTGTTGTTTATCTCGATTATCACGGAATAGATAGTCTACAATAGTTATTAGAGGAAGTCACGTGAATGAAACACATTAGATTTTTTCTGTACTAATACTTATTGCATTTAAAGATCATTACGATAGCGTTTTAGTTTATTTAGTACATGTATGTATACAACGTACATAGTATGTAGAAAAAGTGCTGTATTACACCCAAAATGTTATACCGAGATTTCACTGGAAATAGATGTTTTGAAGTCCTTGAACCCATAAAAAGCATGTATGCGAATGTGCGGATGGGATAGCATAATTTAAAAACGAAAATGTGTTAAATATTATACTTGATATTTAAGTTTATTATCTCCCAAGTATGCAACACGAAGATTTTGAAGAAAATCTTCCATCCCAAACTATACTTTTCACGGGAAGAATTTCAAATATTTTCAATTCCCCATAAAAGACTCTAACAATTGTAGTTAAGATACTGTATATTAAAGGTATCTAAATAAAAATGAAGTATATATCTTGAATTTCCTGGGAATAGCCTCCGAAGTGCTATTCATTCTGAATGGCTTTTGCATCACTGGTAAACTGTAAGAGATAGAACTTGTAGACCAAAAATCTATATCTCGTCAAATCACATATTTAATCCCTATACTTTTTTGTTGTGAAGCTAACTATTTCCAAGATATTCCTTGTTGTAGGTTCAAATTTTAAAATTATTATAATTTTCTCAAACAGTAAGTCGTCCGTTTTTTTTTTTTTTTTTTTTTTATACTCCTGGCCATGGAAAGGAGCGAATTTCAATTACAATTGCATACGGCAGCTTTTACATTTGATTATCGCTTAAGCTTAGTGTATTCCCTTATTTCCCTTCTACTTACAAGAATAAGACCAGTTTTGCTAATGTTTATCTCAATTAGCATGAAGCAGAAATAAGAGTAATATTTTGTAAGAATTTTGCTTGCAGTTCAGGTAGAGAAAGTCATGTGAATAATGGAACACATCAGGTGTTTTGAAATATTACTGCTGTGATGTAAATCTGAAGTTGTGTTACAAATATGGGAATCTACACGTCATACCCTTTGGCACGGTTAAAAAAAAAGTTGCATACATACAATTTTTTCTCAAACTATTTCATGAATTTGTCTGGATATTTTGGAATTAGTTACATACCAGGTAGGCCAACTGCCCCGTATTTGACGTGAGCAGATATCCCTTGGTGTTTTAAAATAGCCCCGTTGAGTTCTGCAACTCTTTTAACGCACGGAGCGATAGCTGCACACGTTAAATACGGGGCAGTTGAGCCACCTGGTATAATGCAGTTAGTCATGTGGCAAAACAAATAAAGTTATTCATTTTGATTGTAATATTTAGTCCAATAAATACAGCAGCACTTATTAAATGGGTTAAAGTTATATCTACTTCACTCCGCTCGAATATAGAAGCTCTCACATATATTTTATTACTTGGATAAGTATGATACAGCTTACTCTCAGAATAACTTGCGTCTCTTGACTTTCAAGAAAGAAAAAATAGCATACTAATTTTATAAGCCTATGCTATTCATTTTTCCACCTGAAATATCATACATGGAAAATGTAGTAAGGAAAAAATGTCATTGATGCTTAGGAAAACAACAGACGATCGACAGAAGCAGTATAGCCTGTAATGCTGTGGCAGTATTGTAAGAGTTTAATTTCGCGACGTCTCGTCGTCATCACAAATAGAAGCTGCATTTAGTGAGACTCTTTAGCTGGTCTTTCAGAATTTCCTCTTCCCCATGATTTATATTTCATAGTGACCTTCGGCGTTCTTTCTTCTCACATGCAACAGCGCATTTTGCTCTTCGTGTTCTGTTCCTGAAAATATGATCGCAAGGGTTTCATGTTTTTTACCACTGAATTATGTTTTATAACTTCATTGACTCTTATAGGAGGTAGACGGAGTATTTCATTCAAACTTATTTAGATATATGTAAATGTTTCACGAGAAATTCGCGTTTTGAGGTTTCTGAATACAAATAAAGTGCTGAAAAAATATTTGTGTGTATGTATATCTATGTGTGTGTGTGTGTGAGATAGAGGGAGAGGGGGGGATTAACTGAAAACATCAGAAAACTTATTGAATTGCTTAGTTCAGTCAGGCATATTAAAAACAAAGGATGCTATTTAAAGCAAAAATGTTCATGCGATGTCCTGCATTCTAAAACTATTTTCGAAAACGCTGACGCTTTTGATTAAAACGTCATAATTATATGTGAATTATTATGGCGATGTATGAAATGGAGATGATATTCTGTGCAAACAGCCTGTAAAACCCTCATCATTCTCCCTAAGTTTGCTGTAACTGGGAGCTAGTAGGAGGTACATAAAAATGTACTATAAGGGATATATGTGTTTGATTCACATGACTTTCCCTACGCATCTCTACAAACTGCTTAAAATTTTTCATTTTTTCTAAGTGATTCTTTTAACCCCTCTTACTCTTGGTACTCTTGGTTTAAGGCATTGCATTTGTAGAACAATTGGCAATCAGCTATACCGAAAAATTTTGCTAGCTAATTTAATTATTAAGCTTTAATTATTGCAACTCAAGCACTGCATCCAGGTTTGCAAGGAAATCAAAATCGCTGTCAGCTCGTTCCGATTTGTGAACACTTTCATTTGAATTTGAGTTAGAAATGGAGGATGTCAGCACTGCGATTAACATGATGTTTGCGCACACTACACCTCTTGGAGGAATAAATGAGGCGAGAGAGTACGAAGAGTGACCACATCTGATAGCTACAGGCGAAATTTCTAGCATTTCTATATTGAGAATGCTCGATCACCCCTTCGATATTCCCTTTTCCTCATGGACAGTTTCGAACAACAGGCTCCACGTTAGAGAAAACAGTGCTCTCCTCAAAGCACATCCACCGCTGAAGCCGCACACCACCGTCCACCGCGTCTAAACCTGCAAAATGAAAGGAAAGGAAACGAGGGGCAGGGAAATTTGTGATAGTAAATCCCAGACTGAGCGGGAATTCGGGAAGTCCGGGTTCGATCCCCTGCGACTGACTAGTCTGACCAGTGGGTTTTTCGTAGTTTCTCCAGATAGGCAGACGGATGCTGGGGTGATTCGTCTTCTACCACGACTTTCCTGTCCATCATGTTCTTTATTCATCATTTCCTTGTCTTCTGCTTCAGAGTGAAGGACCAGGCGACGGTGTTTGACGAGTTGCTGCTGGGTGGTGGTTTGCGCTCTGTAAAGGTTTCTTCCTGGCGTGATGGCAGCACCCATCTGTTAGGACCCGCTCCGGTGCCATCGGGAGGAGCGCCCTTCCCTAGGACCCCCGGGGACTTGGGGCTTCTGGGTAGGGTCTAGGCGGTATCGAGTTCGATTTAAACGTTAGTTTGTCCCCGTCGGCATCCAGATCCGTCCCTCACAAGCATCACGTAAGTTGCAGTGGGCCACAATGACATAAGAACGGTGCATTGCCCCAGTGATTGCGAACCCCATCCGCGTTAAAATCTGATTCTAACCCTAAACCTCGGACCTCCCGAATGTGAGCCTCAGACTCAACGCTTTGGTAGTTATCACCATCTCATTGCAACGAGATCAACCGATCTGTTTGTGGACTGTGCGCATTTGCCATGTGTATTACTCCACGAAAAGTACGATTGTGCGGAAACTTCAGTTGTAAACAGATTGAAACCGACGAGGAAAATGTGTTAATGTTCTTTCAAACTTTGGCATCACAGTATAAAGTCGTGATGAAATTCCAACATAAAATATTCCTGCGAATCTACTACTCAGAGGAAAATAAACATGTCACTACATCATTTTATTCAGTACAGCAAGCAAAATCGCTCGCTAAATTATGGACGTCTACTCTCTTCCACCCTGTATGGTAATTACTGTTCTATCAAAGAACTAATGAGATGTGACCACACTCGATTTCAAACCAACGGTCAGCCGAACAACTACATTAGTTGCACTGATGGGAAAAGGAAAAGATGAGCAATTTTTGGCAATCACTGAGTTTTTATAAACAAATCAATAACGCACGTGCGCCCCCTCCGTTGGGGAAGGGGAAAGATACACAGCGCAGCGGTAAGATTGGCTTGCAAAAAATACATACTTGTCAATGCACCATTTACAGCGCTGCTCGTATGCAGCTGTCACAGTGATCTTTGGATCTCCATATTCTGTTTTAAATGACTAATACTGGATAGGTTTCTGACCATAGGATTTAAAGCAAATAGTGTTTACATTATTCATTTTAATAATTACCTAAGTATTAAAACAACCCGAACATTTATGTTTTTGCTCATTTTTACTTTCTCTACACGCACTATGTACATAGTGTATAGAGAAGGCATTGCACCCAAAAATTTGATACCGAGATTTCACTGAAAATATATGTTTTGAGACCCCCTGAATCCAGAAAAATCATTTTTAAAAATGTCCATTTGTTGGTGTCTATGGGCAGCATATACTAAAAACGAAAAATTCGTTAAATAACAAACTTGGTATTTAAGTTCAGTATCTTCCAAGGATGCGACACAAAGGTTTTCAAGAAACCTCCCCCATCCCTAACTACCCTTTATATGGAACATTTTTCGAACATTTTGATTTTTTAAAAAATGGCTGTAACGATTATGATTAGAGTATCGTACATTAAAGATTTTTACATGAAAAATAAAATGTGCATCTTGAATTTTTTGGGAATATCCTCTGAAGGCATCTTTATCCAGGATGAATTGTGCGGAATTTTGTACAGCCGTTAAACTGTAAGAGATGGACAAAAACTTGCTTAATAAAAAAATGTAGAACTCATTAAAACACACAATTTATTCTGTATATTTTTTCGTGGAATTCACCGTTTTTGAGATATTCCTTGTTATTGGTTTCAGTTTTAAAATAACTTTCTCATACGGGAATTTTTCAACTTCTGGCTATGCAAACAAAGGAACTTCAAACACATACCAACCAGTTTTTAAAAGATTTGACTGTGGCTTTAACCTGAGGTACTTTCTTATTTCCCCTTCTACTTACAAGAAAGCAAGCAATAAGACCATTTCTGCTAACTTTTTTCTTGATTAGCATGAAGTAAATAGAAGAAAAAGCTTTTTAACAATAATTTGTTTAAGAAATGTAGAGAAAGTCTTGTGAATGGAACACATCAGATTTTTATTTTTCTACCTACTTTATTTTACACAGGATTGGGGAAAGATGCTGAGTATTTTTTGTTACTATTCCCTTGCCTAAGAGCAAAACTTACAGGCTAAAAGGACTGTACCTATCCAGTTTGTTTTTTCTTCCCTTACCCTGGTTAGAGGAAATATAGACCAAAGTTGTGGCTGTTTTAAGGCCTGTAATAACCAGAAGCTCTGTAGCTGCCCATTTGCCCTTGCATAAGGAACGGAAAGTGGTGATCAAAATGTGCTTTACCAGGCAGAGAAAGAACTCAGCAAAATATTTTGTCATTTCGTGCTTTATGCTCTTACCATAAATATAAAAAGCAATGATACAAAATATTGTGGCTTTAATTTTGTGCTTTCTACCCTTTACCAAACGTGTAGATCAAAATCCCTTTGATCAAAAGCAATGTTTTTGTAGCTTTTTGCAACGCCATTTAATCTGGTGGATTTTATGAATGGAATTGATGAAAGGAAGCTCAAATAAACCCAAATGAACCTGTGGTTCATGGAGCTTATATTTACTCGACATTCGTATTTTTAAGATAAGAAAAATCCCTGGAAAATCCTAATCCGGGTAAATCCTAATCCGGGTAAATCACCCTAACCGAAATTCGAACTCTCTTGAATGGGAGACAGACACGCTACCCACACACTACAGAGATGCGATTGCCATTTCGTGCCATCTGCTCTTTACAAAAATAAGAAAATGCACTGTACAAAAATATTGTGGCTGTCATTTCTTTTTCTCGGCCCTTTACCAAACGTATAGAAAACACTGATAAAAACTATCGTGATTGTTATTTCGTGCCGTATGCTCTTTACCAAAAATAGAGAAAACATTGATCACAAATATTGCGGCTGGGTTTCTGCTCTTTACCAAAGCTAGAGAAGGTGCTGATAAAACATATTTTGATTGTAATTTCGTGCTTTCTGTTCTTTACCAAAGCTAGAGAAAGTACCAACTAAAATATTGCAGCTGTCGTTTCGTGCTATCTTCTCTTTACCAAGGTAGAGATAATGCCCACCGAAATATTGTGGCTGCCATTTCTTGGCTTCTGCTCTTTTCAAAAGGTAGAAAAAACTACTGACACAACTGCTAGGTCGTTCTTTCAGGCAAACTACTGATCATTTCGTGTTTTCTGCTCTTTGCCAAAGTTAGATGAAATACTGATTAATATATTGTGCTTGTCTTTTCGTGTTTTTTGCTCATTACCAAAGGTAGAGAAGGTACTAATCGAACTTACTGTGCGACTCATTTCGTGCGAACCACTCTTTACTAAAGATAGGGACTGGGAGAGATGGCTCCGCGGTAACGTGTGAGGCTCACATTCAGGAGGTGCAGGTTCGATTTTCTGTGGCCCCTCACTCTACTCATGGTTTTTCTCTGACTGTCAAGAAGAATTTTGGGGTGATGTATTCTACCATGGATTTGCTCTTTCCCGTATTTCTTCTCATTTAATTTCCTTCTTTCATATTTCGGATTGACTACGGGCAGTATAGCAGTCGGTGTCGGACAGATAGCGCAGAGGCTTGAGTTTTGGAACTTCTCGACCCTGCCAGAAAGCAGCCTTCGAATCTCCACTGCTGGGCCGAATGTTTCCAGATCCCGATAGAGGGAAGCCTTCGACCATCCCTTTGTGGTCTGGAGGAATACAGCGCCTACAGAGACAGTGGCGACGAGTGTGTATCGACTTTTATTGGTCGCTTGGCATTCGCCGTCATTGTTTTGCCCACTAAGTACATATGCGAAAACAGATATGATCCGAACAGTATCAGATATCTGGTTTCATCCTAAAAGTGAATTAGAGACAAAAGAGACATTTATTCAGCATTAAATATGGTTGTGCTTCAGTACCTTGCAGCAATTCGGCCAGGAAGGCATATCAATGCGACATTTCCCAAAGGACCCTGAAAGAAGGCAACAGTGGCTTATCAAAATGAGATGGGACAAATAGGAGCCAAATAATTTCATGTTTATGCCAAGTGAGTATTATAAAATTGTGAAAATGGTCGGACTTGTGTACACACACTGCAATGTCGCTAAACTCTACAAGAACACTGTAAATGAATCTTGTAGTACCTGTTCCACATTATGCTGGAATTACGGTTCAGTTTTAACCTTTTTTTTCTCTCTTTGTTTCCTTCCTCGCTTACTTTCCTTATTTTGTTGGCAATTAATTCAAGAAAAATTAGTTTGTTGGGTAAAGACAACAATTTGTAGCATAAAAATGTTTCAGTATAAAGGGTAGTTTGCGTTCTTGGAAATGTTCCAGTCATATTTTTAGAGGATACTAAATTCATATATCAAGTTTGGTGTTAAATTAACTTTTTGAGTTATGCTGATCAGAGACAGACGGACCATTTTCTTTGAATTTCTTTGAATTTCTTTGAATTCACGGACACTCAAAATGTATATTTTTAGTGAAATCTCCGTACCAAATTTTAGGTTGAATACTTGCCGCAATTTAGTAGAGAAAGTAAAAACGAATAATGACTTACCACTTGAAAAAAGTATACATATTTTAAAATTCCAGTAAATCAAGAATTTCCAGAAGATTATTGCCACAACTGATTTTATTTCGCATAACTGCGTTTTTTTTTTTTTTTAAATCTACATATTTTGTGTAGAAGGTGAAGAGGTCTTCGTAGGCTATTCCCAAAAAATTCAAGATGTACGTTTTATTTATAATGCAAATATCTTAAACGTATTCATTTTTCGTCAAAATCTTAAACAGACATTTTCAGATAGTCAAAACTAGAACAATTGTTCCATGTAAAGGGTAGCTTGGGTTGGAAGAGTTTCTTTGGCATTTTCGTTCTGTTTCAATAATGGTTTTCGTCCAGCATTTTATTTTGAATCATGCTGCTCACAAATGCAACAGGCTTTTTTTCTAAATTATTTTTATTTAGGAGCTTCAAAGCGTGTATTTCCATTTAAATATCGGCATTAAACTGTAGAATGTACTTCTACTTACACTATAGGTATAAATTCACCTAGACGGCTCGGATTCGATTCCAAGCGACCGCATGGGGATTTGTGGTAGGACAAATGCGGTTTCTCCCGCCATCGCATTCCACCGGTGCTCCATCTTCATTCCATGTATCATCAGTATCACCGCCTGTGGTGCCATTTGAGGTGGAAGTGGGCGTTAATCATTATAAAAAAACTATAGGTATGTCGTAGGGTAAGTAAAAACAGGGCTTCCCGGGTATTTATAAAAACTGAAACGCAAATTCGAAACTATGCTGTTGTTAGTTTCATTACTAAAAATAAAACTGTATAATTTCTTACATACTCACTCTTCAAAGATATTTTGTAAATGAGACAACTCGTCAGAAATAATACAACCTATAATTTGACATGTGTATAACATTCTCAATAAAATCAGTAAATATATATATATATATATATATATATATATATATATATATATATTATCTTTATGACTGCAGGGTGGCTCGCTATTAACGCTGACGTCAATAGTTATTCAACTGAAATCTAAAATTACGATACAAGTAATGGGCTCTAGTTTTATTGTATATATACAGCTTTATAAACCCATTTCGACAAAAAGGTAACAACAAAAATTAAGCTTAGTACGCCATTTCCTCGAGCTACTCACGGGTATTTATAAGCATAAGTCGCGAGCAATATGCTTCGTATATTTCATTTATGCACGTGGATGTTATCCCTGGAGCATGAATTGATTTGCTTTCAATCCTTTCGCGGACGCACGGTTTTGTTTCTAAAATAAGAATAAATAGTAATCTCTTGTTATTAATGTTTATACCAGCGTATTCGCCATAAGCCACGCCGTAGCCGAGCGGTTAGACCACTCCCTTCAATCTCAGGCGACGGCATGTGGGATATGTGGTGCGGTGCAGGGGCGGATTTTCTCCGGTTTCCCTCGCCATCGTATTCCACCGGTGCTCCATCTTCACTCCATGTATCATCAGTGTCATGTGGTGCCATAATAGTAAAAGCGGGCGTTAAATATTATAAAAACCGACATCGTTACCTTTTCCCATGCATTTACGATGTTGATGGTTTGTACGTAAGGAACCTATATAATACTTCGTTATTGATCTCGATTATATTTCGCAGTGTAGAGTAAATGTAATCTAGTTCTAGAAGACTTTGAAGCTATCAAAAAGTGTGTAAATGTAGTTTACAGTTACAGATTATATCCGTAGGCCCTGGATTAAAAACCAAGCCTTGTTTTACATATATTTATAGATAGAGCCATAGCGCCTTTGCTTGCAGTGGCAATAACATGGCGGACGGGAGTGGCTTACTACTACTAGTCACTGTCTCTAATATGAAGGAATACTGAGCGCTCTTCCGGCCGAGTAGACAAGTCTCTTCCTAACTGTTACGGAGCTCTGCGCGTCTCTGTCGACTGCGCCGAGCTTTCCTGCTGCCCATGCGTCTCCTGCGGTTCCTTCGCCTCATCTCTTTCTCCCGAAGGTGTATGCACAACAGATGTGTTTGGTTTGAGGTGCTATATGTCACCTCCGTAACCTGGTCATTGTAAGTACTGACCAAAAGTACAAATTTGATGTGTTCCATTCACATGACTTTCTCTACATCTCTGCAACAAATTATTATTAAAAAGCTTATTCTTCTATTCACTTCATGCTAATTGAGAAAAATAAATAGCAGAAATGGTCTTATTGCTTGCTTCCTTGTAAGCAGTCGGGAAATAAGGGAATGCATAGGCTAATATAGTCAAAAGATGCTTGCTATGTGATTGAAGTTCCATTGTTTGTATGGCCAGGAGTTAACAAACTCCCGTATGAGAAAAGTATAAGTATTTTAAAACTGAAACCAATAACAAGGAATATCTCAAAAACGGTGAAGAACACGGAAAAAATGTATATAGCATGCATTGAGTGTTTCAACGAACTCTACATTTGTTATAAACTAAGTTTTTGTCTATCTCTTATGGTTTACCAGTGATGCAAAATTTCGCAGAATTCATCCGGAATAACGAGTTGCCTGAAAATTCAAGATATACATTTTATTTGTCATGTAAATATATGTAATGTACAGTGCTTTGATCGAAATAGTTAGAGCCATTTTGGACAAAATCAAAATTTTCGAAAATTTTTCCATCTAAAGGGCCGTTGGGGGTGGGAGATTTTCTTGGAAATCTTCGTGTCGCATCCTTGGAAGATACTGAACTCAAATACCGAGGTTGTATTTAACGGACTTTTCGTATTTGAGCTAGGCTGCCCACACACACACACACACACACACACACATACATACACATACAAACACACATATACACGCGCTCGCGTGCGCGGACATTTTTCTAAAAATTTTCTTTTATTCAGGGGATCTCAAAACATATATTTCCGTTGAAATCTCAGTGTCGAATTTTTGGGTGCAATACAACATAGTACGTGTAGAGAAAGTAATAATATTGGGGCTGTCATTTCGTATTTTCTGATTTTTTCCAAAGGTACAGGAGGAAGTGCTAACACAATGGCTGTCCATTTTGTTTTTACTACCTCTTGCCTTGGGTAGTGCAAATGCCAGGCAAAACCGGAGTAGTTTTGTATGTCTTGCCAAGTGTAGAGGGTACTACCGAAAAACTGTGTAGCGTATTTCTTAAAATAAAGAAGCTATAGCCAAAATATGTGATACTTTACTATCCTTTACTTGTGGTAAAGGAAGCAATTACCAAACCACCTATGATAGAGTGTGTAATGGACAAAAATTCTGTTATTTATTTCAGTTCCCTAGTTAAGAACCAGTGCCAATCATAAGCTTTGTGACTACAGTTAAGTCTTTCTATCATTTACATGGGCACAGAACGTTTTGGTAAAACACATTTATTTTGCTAGCGCAGAGGAGGTAATGGCCAGAAGATTTGTGGCTGTTTTGCTTCTTATACCTAGAGTAGAGAATGTATTGCTTCCGATCGAGAGCATATTAAGAACGCATTTAGGTGTTCCCGTGTCGGGGAACAGTAGCCTACAGAAACGATAAGTTTCATATTTTGTCTTCATTTGTTTTCAGGTTGTAATTACGCTTAGCTCTGAAATCTAAGGGTTTGTTGCATTATTTTCAATCACTGTTGTTTTAGCCGAATGTTCCTGTATCTTTAATTATGGACATTTATTTATTAAGGGACACCACGACTAAGTTTTAGGTGAAAACCACATTTTCTATGTTTCAATTATATCATGTAAATATTGCATAGACACTGTATATCATTTTGGCCAAATATTTTGCACTGTACTCCATTTTTAAAGGTCCAGCAACATGTTTAAGTGACCCATGCAATACCGTTCGTGGCCCTTCTTCTCGAGACTTTCTGAATATGCGAGATTTTTTTTCTCAGTTTTACTTTTTTTGCATTTGAAATTAGATTCTTCGGCGTTGCTCTAATTCGTATGCAAATGTGTATACATAATCTAAAATTCGCTATATACAGACTTAAGGTTGCCTTTTATGATTGGTTTATTCGTTGGCTTAAAACATTTATTTACACCGAAAAGTCAAGAAGATTTTAGCACCAAAAACCTCAACTTAAATCACAAACTTATATTTATTTTCATTGCACTAAAATATCGGAAAATTTCACTATCATACTTCTCCATAAAAATGATTGCGCAAGGTAGTTTTAGAACGTTTGCGTACTTTTTTTTCGCTAATTAAAAAAAGACAAATTGTATCATTTGAGAAACTTTTTGAGCTAGTCCTTTGAACCTTTGCACGATAATTAATTTATTTATTTATTCGATTAAGTGTGTCGATTTTCAAATAAATAGATTTCTGTAAAATTAAAAATTTAGAACATTCAGTCTTAGTGTCCCTTAACTAAAGATTTTGTTTAATAGGAGAATCATCATTAGAGTTTATCAGACCCAAAAGTTGGAATTCTTTCCTATTGAGTGCTTCACATTTGAGGATTAAACGAGAGGCAGTTTCGTCCTCTTTGTCATTTAGATATGATGCATATTGGTTCGTCACTGAAGATTCCCGTTGTGTGTATGTATAATCTACAATATCCCGTCAAGAGCACGGTTATCAGGTATATTTCAGATCTGTTGAGATTAAGTACAACTTCAGTGAAAGAGAGGGACATACGGTTCATCATTCTCTTATAGTGTTTGCATCTCCCTGTTTGAACCATCGCAATTAGTGATTATGATCAATCTACTTAACAACGCTTCTTCGAATAGAGGATGCCCAGTAAAAGGCCAGGTTCAGTAAATGTTACAACAGATAATTTTCTTGCCAGGATATCTGCTTTTTCAGTGCCTAAAGTTCCTTTACGTCTAGACACCCACCCAAGATTACGCTTGTTCTATTTTCCCAATTGCATAAGGTTTATTAGACAGTTCTAGAGTAATTTAGTTGTCATCTGATAACTTGCAATTGCTCTTATCGGAGCCTCACTATCAGAGAAAATCCAAGTGTTGGTTGCTTTGTAGCCCCTTTTAGATTCTCTCAAATTTACACATCAGCTGACATCCTTCCACCCATCTACATTTGCAAAAGGATCCTCTATTATTCTCAGCGATTTCATTAAAACAGTAATTTGACGTAATATCATGCAAATTAAGTCTTGAACCACCTCCTCATTCTCATGGAAAATTGTACAATTTAGAAATCATAGGTGCAGGCAATAATTATTTTCTTCAGAGTAAAGCAGGCACCTTTACTCCTCGTGGGTGTACATGAATAATTGAAATTCTCTGCAGTCTCCTTTGTAACGTTCAATTCATAAAATTTGTTAAAGCGACAATTGCATATTTTTTGTGATAGAACTAGAAAAAAAAAACTACTAAAACAACCGCCCTTATAGAAAGGCAGGTTATAAAGGGCAGACGAGTGCCTTGTTTACATTAAGGGAGTGCGGATTGTAAGTATAATGTGAACATATAACTAACCCAAGAAACATGGATACCGCTGGTTGTAATCCACAGAGCAATGTAAAAAAATTACCGTATGATTACCACATATTTTGACATTTCTCTTTAAATGTTCACAATTTTATTTATTTTGGATTGCCTAAAAATAGTAACGTCTAAAACAGTGTGTTAGATAAATGGCAAACATTTGATGCATTTGGGTTCCCTTTTCTTAGAAACCTCTTAAACCAGAGAGCAGATTTTTGATTCACATGAAAATATTCTACCCCATTAGCACTAAATTAGGAAAATTAAGCTGCCAATAGTGTTTACTTTCTCTTCTAGGTAGAGAAGATATTGTATTCCACCCAAAATTCTATGTCGAGCTTTCACTGGAAATATTATGTATTGAGATCCCCTGAATCTAAAAACAATTTTAGAAAAACGTCCGTCAATGTGTTGTGAAAAGTCCATTAAATACCACATTTGGCATTAAAGTTTAGTATCTTCCAAGGATGCGACACGAGGATGTTCAAGAAAATCCCTCACCCCAAACTAACCTTTACAAGAAAAATTTTTCGAAAATTTTGATTTTCTAAAAATGGCTAACGATTTATAATAAAATACAATACATTAAAGATGTTTGTATGATAAATACCTTTCTATATTGAGTTTCCTGGAAATATTCTCTGAAGTCTCTTCATTCTGGATGACTTTAGCATTCCTGGTAAACCGTAAGAGATACATTAATCGTGCAACACAAAAATGTAGATATCCTTAACGAATACAGTTTATGCATATACTTTTTGAGTTAACCATTGCCTACTTATTGCTTGTTTTTGGTTTAAATTTTCCAGTACGAATACTTTTCTGAAATAAAGAGTTGTCACTGTTTTATACTCCTGGCCATGGAAGGAGATCCTAATTTCAATATCGTCGCATAGCGACCAAAAATATTTTTTTATCGCTTTAGCTTTGTGTATTCTGTTATCTCTCTTCTACTTACAAGGAAGTTAATACTACAACAATTTCTTGATTAGCCTGAAGTACATAGAATAATAAGCTTCAGTAAGGATAGTTTGTATTAGAATAGTTTAAAAAAGGCAGGTGAAGAGAATTCATTGGATGTTTTTTAAAACAAATTCTTCAATTTTTAAAAATGTAGGTATTATACTTAAAGTCATAACTCTAGTTCAGTGCATGCAATAGATTATCTCATAGTACAAATGTTCCAAATTTCAGACTTTTAGATATGATTATTGATAAAAAGGAAGATATAGTTGGAAAGCTGTAGTTTCAAGATAATTGCAGTTAAAATTTAAGTTCAAACGTATGACCAACAATACATTACAAAGGAATAGTCAGCTTTAGACGCATCCTTATTTGTAATTCTATGTTGACCTGGGACCCCTTAGATGAAGACTGTAATACCTCTAGCAGAAAAAAATAATAATGCGGTTTTAAAAGGCTACATCAAAAAAGGGTGCGGAACTTCAAAGTTTAAACCGGCCCACCTTACATTTAAATTGTTCTTTTAAAAGTTTTAAATCACCAATAAACTCAGTCAGAAAGATTCACAATATTGTTTTCCATATGAAATAGAGAATCTCATATTTTATTTTAGACATCCCGGTCACTCTAAATTTAGATTCCTAAACAGTTCTCTGTATATTTTACCGCCGGCTGTTGTTAAGATAGCCAGTTTTGACACTTTTCATGCCATGTTGTTAACCACTTTTACATTTGTTTGAGCACTATGGAATATTCCACCATTTAAAGGAAACCGATCGCTGTTGTTCACAAAAGTGTGGCTTTAGTGGTCTGTAGGACTTAAACCTCCATTTAGTTAAACATAAGTCCCTTGATGTGCTTCTTACTTGCTTAGTTTTCTAGGGATCACTTTGCCTCAACCTCCTGCCTATAGTAAATTTTATGTTGCATTCATGTACTAATATACTTCAATGACATTAATATGCGTGTATATGATACGTGCCAGTGTACTGCCAAATGGAAGTTTGTAGAGCCCGAGTTCGAATATCAGTTGTGGCAAATTAACTGTATAACATGTTCCATTATGTTGAAAAGATAAATGTGTAGTAATATTCAGTTCTTTGGACCCCGGGGTCATTCGAGCATTGTCATCATTTCATTCATCTACTGTAGACATGATATATTTATTATTAGTTGATTTTGTTTCTGCCAAGCCTATATACAGCCTTATGCAGACTAATACCGAGCGAGGTAGCGTTGCGGTAGCGTATGCGTCTCGCATTCAGGAGGTACTGGGTTCGATTACCGGCAGCCTCCCATTCATATCCATGACGTTTTCCGCGGGTTTCTTCGGTCATCAGATGAATGCTGGAATGGTTTACCCCACCCTCCCGAATTTTCTGCCTCTCCATATCGTTTCATTATTCACTTCATTCTTTCTTCATCCCGTTTGGTCTGTTTCAGAGTTGGCAATGTTGGCGACGGTTTTTCGGTGCAGCGTGGTGGGAGGCAGGAAAAAATAATGTTTTGTGTGAAACTTTCTCCACCCCTCGGCCTACAGCTGGTAGCCGAGGCCGCCTCCAAAATGGGGTCCCCAGTCTGCGTGTCCGACTGCCAGGTCGTTTCATCTGGAAACTGTAGGGACCCTGTCATCTCTGTGTCATCACTCCTGGCTCCAGCCTCCTGGTATCTCCTCTCATCTCATCCCTCCCTCGCAAGAAAACCTCTTCGAGGGCGTAGGCACAGTATTCTCATTACATCGGTATCGGTCTGTGTGGTTCAATTGGTTAGGTGTCAGTATTATTTCAAGGTCACGGTCTCAAATCCGGCCCAGACTGATAGTTTTTAAGTGTGCTTAAAAGCGACAGATCCCTGTCAACAGATTTACTGGATGTAAAAAACTCCTGCGGGACGAAAATTCCGGCACATCAGCGACGCTATGATCCTGGAAATTGACAAGTCATTAACAAGCAAATATTTAATAACTTCACTGGATCGGTGCCGAGCTTCCGAGGCCTATCCCTATCCTTATGTAGTCTAATAATGCTATTGAAAAATTTCATTGGTTTTGCTTACTTTCTTTACTACTTCTTAACGGTATAGCGGATATTGTAACATCTATATCGAGAATTCACCAAAGATACATGTTTTGAGGCCCCTAAATAATACACCAAATTTTAAATTTCATACTTAGATGTTGATAAGACACCTTTTAAGGAGGTAAAACGAAAGTTTTCATGCAATTCCCCCATTTCAAACAATCCTTTACATGGAAAAATGTTCCAATATTATATTGTTAAAATTGCTCCTAATGATATTTATTTAAATGTGAATATTTGAGGCAATTATGTATATGTGTATATTGACTAGAATGCATAAATTAGCTTGTGAAGTGCTGAATTTCCATAGCTGAAAACCCGTAAGGGACAACTTTCTGAAGGAAAAATTCGTATTTCATAAAACCAAAATTGTACTTTAATTTAAAAAAAATGGCATTAACTATTTCCAATTGTGCGCCGTTAGTCGTTAAAACTAAAGGTTTCCCTGCCAGAACACATTTTTGAACTTACAGTTTCCATGTCCCTAACACTTACTTCCAGTTTTTTTTTTTTTTTTTTTTTTTGGTCAGAAATACTTGTGATGACTTGTCAATATATAACCTTTGCCTCAGTCCAAAGACTTTATCTTAAAAACATTTTTAAATATGTAATTGAATTAATTGCTGTAACTGGATTACTTATTTCTACATTAGTAATTAACGTAAAACATTTTAAGGACTGTTAAATGAATTTGGGTTTCAATCCACAGGAACAGCTTTTTTCGCTGTTTTTACCATTTTTTTTATTTAATTCAATTCTCTTATTAGGCTGTGCAATTCCGCTCGCGTTATTGCGTTAAACACGAAAATTCTGCTCTATGTGACCCCCGCTACTTTCTCACAGCTTTCAAACCCTCTCTTTCTCCCTCTCCCTCTTCTAATCTTACCCTTTCTTCTACCTCTTCTCTTCATTTAACTCCCTCCTCTGTTGCCTTCTCTTCATCTTTATTTCTCGTGCAATGCACTGTGATCTTTTGAAAATGACGGTAAAACTGAATTTTAGAGTGTCAAAAACAAATAAAATATTAGTGAAACGGTTCAACAGAACCCAAACGTGTGCCTCTTCCTTATGCCTGCAATAATACCATCGGAACTATACTGTTTCTCTTGATCAGGGGTTTAAGAAAATTCTTGAACATCCATCTTATCGAACCCTTTCAGAACCAGAAAAATGCCGGAAACTTTGTTGGAAAGATTTGTTTTGAAAGGTCTCCTCACTGCTCAAAATAAGATATTTCGATATTGAGTAAATTTAAATTCTTTATGGTCTATTTTCTAAGTGGAAATAAAGGTATCATATGTAAAAAGTTTTATTATAAATTTTTGCCATTCTTGTATGCGAAGGCAAAATGCCTTTTGTGTGCACGCGCGCACAAATACACATTTTTAAAACTCGATTATTCGTCACAATGCATCCCATTATACATCTGTGAGTCAATTATGATTATTAATGATTACGAAAGTTTATTTTTCTATCTACGTCATGTTAATCGAGATAAATCGCAGCCAAAATATTTTTATTATATATTTTCTTTTGTGTACAACAGGGAATTTCTTCTAGGAATCCCTATCGTAAATCAGAGGTTTGAAGCATGGTCTCTAAATGGACTTCCATCACATCGCGAGAAACAACTCGAGAGCAACAACAGATTAAAATGACCCGTATTGAAAGCTTCCAACACATAATGGTGTATATCTTTCGAAAATGGACGATGCCACAGAAAAAAATTATGTCTGATAACTTGTTATGTTTCAAGCAGATCTATACTTTTTGTATATTACGTTTTTCTCTCTCTGTTATGGTATACTCACATACAAAATTATACAAAATTCCTTCCGAATGAAGACTTCACAGGATATTCCCAGAATATTCAGGATATATATTTTATTTTTCTGGCGAATATCTTAAGTGTGTGTTATTTTAGTAAAAACCTTTGAGAAGATTTTGCGTGCGTATGTATATGTATATATGTTGGTGAGCTTCCTTAAAATGTGTAGTTTGAATTTCTTGAAAATATTCTTGTCGTATACTTGGAAAATACAGATATTAAATACCAATTTCCGTATTTATTGAATATTACGTTTCAGAGACATGGCCCCACATACACACACCTTTTTCTAAACTGCTACCTACTATACTTGGCAACAGAGCAAGAAGATGTGTGTTTCATTTATTTGTCGAGCTGTTTGCAGTGTCGCAATTCATAGAAAGTATTGGAATATTTTTCCCTGTATCTATTTTTATTTTAGAGTCCTTGTGTTCGACACGTGTCTCAGAATAAACAATGAAATGATGGCAGGAGTATCGAGGCGACAAGAGCCAGACTTAAGTCACATTGACCTTTTCAAATTAACCTCAATGATTACGGTACAGATTTAGGCTTGATGAAAGACGAAGGAATGCACACCAGCCACAAGACGAGATTGAGCGTCGGTTTCACATTAATCGCGCTCGGGACTCTGGGACTAGCAGAAACCCCTCAATTACTGACTTTACCCTTCTAAGTTCAGGTATTCGGTTTGCCGTAAGTTTGCTGCGAGCAGTAACCACAATCCAGTGCCACTTATGTGATCGATTACACCCTAGAGATACTAGGTACCAGAATGTAACAATCTGTGCTGAGAATAACGGTATTCAAGCATTTGCAGGTGTTAAACCTCCGATACACAACGAAAAATAACGCTATAGGGTACGTTAACATATCCATTTTTGGAACACAATACAAATCATACTTCATGCTGCCAGCCGCACTGTTTATTTTAAGAACAGTACTGTTTAGTTCCACATATCATCCACTTCCTCATGTACATGCTTGGCTCCGGGCCGACCCCTCGTAACAGGTTCTCCATTCTGTGGTTTTGTGCCGTTGGCTCCCCGACAGACTTCTAACCCCTAGGCATTGGCCTGCAACTCCTAGGGGGGTGTCAGCCCTACAAATACAGGGAGGGTAAGCGGATTACGAAACGAAACTTTTGTTTCGCGTATGGTACATGGTTCTTATTTCAGCTGTTTCATTTAATAATGTTCCTTGCTTTCCTTGGAGGCAATGCACGAAGAACGTTTTCATAATGTTGGTAGTATTGTTAGTGGTTTATCAAACACAAATTGTACACCATTCTTCATTAGTTATCCTGGTATTTAGGAGTTCAGTGGGCTGAATTAAATGAATTGATGACTTATTTAAATTACGAAACACCATGCAGAGAATTTAATGATAGTATCATTTTTGCGATAGTAATATTTTATTTAAAATAGCAATTAATATGAAAACTGGCAGCTTCAGCTCAAGTCTACAAATGTATCCGTAATTGGAAACGTTATTTATTATGTAAATATCACGTAATACAAATTTTCTACAAATAATTTATATTATTTTGATTTTAATAAATTAATATTTAAAAATCCCAAATGGGACTCCACTACCTGTATTCACCTGTTTAATCTTTAGAATATTGTAGACTGTTGTTCTTTATTTTGAACTTCAGAATTTGCAACCATAGTGCCTCAGTTTTGTCAAATGTAGGGACAATTTATGTTCTTTATATGTAAGGACATAGGGACGGCTTGATTCCATAGAGAGGTTTTTAAGACTATACTAATATTATTGAGAGAGATAGAGATAGAGAGAGAGAATAAAGTTTCGGAAGCATTAAATACAATTATCAATACAGGGGGTTAAAGAGTAATCGAAAACATGTCTGGACTTCTTACACAATTAAATACTCCCACAATTAAATATCTGTCATTGTCCACTGCAAATTCATGCGGCCAATAATTAGTGCATGCATGACTGCATAGTGACCCTAAGTTAAGTCGATCGCAGGTACTCAAGGGTTCGTGTAAATGGATGGACAGAACTTCGCGCTTATGAAAAGTAAGGAAAAGACACGTCCTCTGAAGACCCTATTTGGAAAGATTTCCTGGAGACATGGTAGATTACCATGGCCAGTGTGTGGTGGTCCGGTCTTGCTGGAAGGCTTGGTGTTCAAAGTTCAAACCTACGAACCCACAAAGATTTTGTATATCACCATCGAGGCGGATAAGGACCTACCGATAACTAGCAGCGGTGACCTTGATGCACGTGTCAATCATTCAACTCTCCTCTGAAATATACATAAATAAATAAAAGCACAAGGCCGTAAACTACTTTATATAGTTAAAAACCACGATTAAGCTTTTCTTTATTCTTTTAAAACTCCCTGTAATTTCACGACTGAAAAGAATTGTTCTTCCGGACGGACATGGACATTAAATGCTTCCAAAAATTTAAAACTGAGGCGATGTCGTTTAGGGAGCCGTTCATATATCAAATTTCAATCCTGTTTCATTAAGCATGAGTAGAAAAGAATATTTTGGCATTTTATTACACACATAGCAGACCGTAAATGCCATCCAACCCAAAGGGTAAATGGGGAGGCTTGGACTATTTTAAAATCGATTTATGGGAGAGGGTGGGGTGTCGTTTATCATGCTCTTGTCATCAAATTTCCCTCTAATTTCGATAAAGGTTACCAAAGCGTATCTTGGTGTGATATTGGTAAAACTTGGCACACTCGGGTTCTACAATCCTCAAAAAGGATAAACTACTCTAAAACTTCCAAAATTTCCACATTTCTTATTTTTAGTCCCTATTTTCAACCCCTAGCACAACACCCCTTGGCCTGTCCAGACAAAACTTCGTACATTTATACAAGGACACAATGAAAATCATCGGCTATCGTAAGGATTAGGATTATGATATTGTAGTAAGGGAGGGGGACATCTCGCTCACTGCAACACCATATGAATATGCTGTGACTAAACCTCGTGAGGCACAGATGAAGTGAAGGAGCTCTAGGTGGACGCAGGAAGACAGGTCACAGAGACGCGCAGACATTTCCGAGTTTGAACACCCGTACACCATTAGGGAGCAATCCTAGGAGGGCGGCGCACGAACCTGGAAGGCGGGACAGCTTTCTCTCTGGCATTCGCGGGGAGAAATCTTTACAGAACGTAAGTAACTGCGTCATCTGTCCGACATTGTAGAACTTGAAAGCACATCTGAAACATGAAAAGAAAATGAAGTGGGAGAAAATGAGGGAAAGGAGAGCCGTGGTAGAATAAAACACCCCAGCATTCGCTTTGCTGACGAGGGGAGTAATACGAAAACCCCAACGTCAGAATGGGCAGTCGCCGGGTATCGAAACCGGGACCTCCCGAATGTGAGCCTCACACGTTATCGCGGAGGTATCTCGCCTACCATTTTTTCGACCCCTTGTGAAAAACTCCGCAATGTTTAACCCAACTGGTAAACTTTTAATTACAGGACTTGGGGAGAGTCATGAGTTAGCTTAAAACTAGCCAACCCTTATTTTTAAGCTTATTTACCTGGAAAATAGCACTGTTTCCTTTTATTTCCAAGCACTTATAGACAAAACTAATGCCGTTTGGACAACCAGGTCACACAATTTTGCACATGAGATACAGAACTTGATGAAAATTAGGTAAAGGATATTTCCCACTTAAAGGGCGATTAAAAGCCTTGTCCCACCAATGCTAAATATGATTAATGCACCCATTATCTCAGAAATTATTGTAGATAGAATACTGCAATTTGTGCATGATGTAGAATGTCTTCTTTATTGAATAAATTTTATCTTGTAAATTTGTGTATTAAGGAATATAGAATGATTTTCTGATATCATCGTTTGATTATTTTTAAAGTAACTAACCATGTTATCAACAGCACAGTAACTGAGCGGAAAGGCTCAGGCGGTTTCGTCTGCGACCTGCATTCAGAAGGTAGTTTGACTGGGTAGCTCGGTGGTATTTGGTGCGCGGTGGATGTATTTTCTCCTGTAGGACGGAACCAGGGCAGTACGGACCTGTTCCTCAAGAGGAGATTTGGGGGATGCCTCCAGGAATGTATCCATCTGTGAACTTACGGGATCTCACAATTCCACACCTGTCGCTACTAGGTTCGGCCAACAACCCTTCAGATCTTTTATGTCATCCCTTCCTCCCGGAGACTGCTTACGGCACAAAAGTTCTCTGGTCATGGTGGTTAAATCTTCCTCTGCTCCTTGCAATAAAAAAGCACGAAATAGATCCATAATAGGATTTAAGAGGTAGTTTTGTAATCTTGTAATTTTGTTTAGCTGTCTTCAATAGTTTTTTAAGATAACGGGTCATTTATACCAGAAAATGTAATTCTTGGAAAAAGTTGTTCAAAGGAAAAGTGGCCGCGCCGTGGTCGAGTGGTTAGACCATTCGCCTATCACCTAGACGGCCCGGGTTCGATCCCAAGCGACCGCATGTGAGATTTGTGGTGGACAAAGCGGCGCAGGGGCGGGTTTTCTCCGGGTTCTCCTGTTTCGCCCGCCATCGCATTCCACCGGTGTTCCATGCTCATTCTATCTATCACCAATGTCATCACCTGCGATGCCATAAGTTGTAAAAGCGGGCGTTAAACACTGCCAAAACAAAAAAAGGAAAAGTGGAGGAAATAAACTCGTATATATCT
Source organism: Hymenopus coronatus (assembly GCA_030762935.1). Taxonomy (NCBI): domain Eukaryota; kingdom Metazoa; phylum Arthropoda; class Insecta; order Mantodea; family Hymenopodidae; genus Hymenopus; species Hymenopus coronatus. The sequence goes on along the minus strand of CM060900.1, from coordinate 415,595,817 downwards.
GCTAAGAGAGAGACTGCATGGCTTGAACACAAATACCAATTTTTAAAGCAAAAAAAAAATTCCCCTAAATGATAGCCTAAACTTTTTCCAACTCGCATAGGAGATTCTTTTTCTTTTGCGAAGTTACGCAGAATTCACAGTAAAAATGGCTTAAGGAGCCTCAGTTTAGCAATATGTTTAAACTATAAATAAATACTATGCATTCAATAATAGAATATTTTATAAATAAAATTTAAAGAGAAAGTTTCAATTAAAAATACTGCACAAAACACTAAAAATGTCGTTTTCATTCAATTTTCGTCATGGTGTCTCCCCCAAAGAAAAGCTACGCCCTAGTATGTACAAATGTGTAACATATGAGTAATCTGGATGTTTTAGGCGCATGTCAAATGTGTAGTCTCTGGCAGTTTCAAAACCATCACATCGTTTTCAACCTACTCATAAAATGCATTCGTCCAAGGGCGGCACTATATGTTTAGCGAGAGAAATGGTTCCTCGGTAATGTGTGAGGCTCGCATTCGGAAGACCCTAGGTTTCATTCCTGTCTACCATTCATTCGGAATTGGGTTTTTCGTGGTTTTCCTTCGTGGGTAGGCGAATGCTGGGTGCTTTCTCTTCTATCGCGGTTTTATTTTCATGATTCCCCTTTTATACCTTTTCGTGTTCATGTTACAGGTGTGATTTTAGGTTTCTTGGCATATGGCGGTGCCGAACAGATGGCACATATGCTTGTTCCAAGGAAGGAGAACTTCTCGTGAACACTAGAAGGCAGTTTGATCGACGGGTTGTTCAGCGCTCTATCTAGACAGCTCCAGCAGTAGGATGGGTCTTCAATCCTGGAACTGTTGGGGACGTCCGCGCGTCTCTGTGGCTTGCCCGCTTGCGATCTGCAGCCTCCTGTGCTTCCTTCATTTCATGTCTTCCTCCTGGGGCTATTATCCACAATACATCTATGTAGATCTCATTGAACGATGTGTCCTCCTCCGTGGTATAACCTTTACCTATACGTATATTTAATTATAACATATTGTAGTAAACGAAGAGCATAAATGAGGTCCTTTCTGCAATCCGTTGCCATACTGAGGGCTGCAATAAGGATTCAAGGCGCTTCTAAATACATACAAAAACTCGTCGGCAGCCACAGGAGCTGAACTAAAGTGAAGCAACGCCATTCATTTAATTCCTGTAGTGCCTAATATATGATGAAAGTGCATATCTGAGTATATTAACAATAAGCGCAAATAGTGCTGGCACCAACTCGAATAGCTACCCAAGATTGAAAAGATTTGCGTCAACTTTTGGAGATCCTTTGTTAGAGGGCAAAGAAGTTATTATTGTTAGAATATACTCATATTAATGCCTTGTGGTTGTTTAAAGTATGAATACGATTTGTAGTGTAAAAATACTTGAATTAATTTTGATGGGCATGTAGGTATTTAATTTTAGTCCGAGGGATATTCAGTTTTAATAGAAATTTTTGTGGGGATTTTTAGATAGGTAGGAAAATTTACACTTTTTTGTAGGAACTGGAACAAAGTTTAAATTAAATCTCTAGATACTCCCGTTTTGCGTACTGTTCGAATTAAGTGTTACTGAAGCCCAACGAAGCACACTTCCAACCGTGTAAAAAAGAAACTTGACGATATCAGGCCCCTAAAGCCCTCGTGAAGCGAGTGAACATCTAATCCACAGTTAGAATGTGTATAGTCTGATGCAGATGGCAATATTGGACCACGTTTCTTTGAGCATTCCACATGAGATTTTGAACATGCATGAATTAATAACTTTACCTACAGAAACCATTGAAAAGATTACTTATCAGGTGTGGTGTTCCAAGAAATGTTAAAAATCGGAGGCAGTCTATTGAATGTGAACAATAAAACACGTATTTGCGTTTGGAGTAATGATTTGATTTCCTTTCAAACACCGTCAGATGTGCTTGGCGCATCCTGTGTAGTATTTGTGTATAATCAGTTTTGCAAGCAACCGTTGGCTGACACTTGTGTTTTCGATCAATCTCCTCTAAATTTCCGTCGCGAAACCTCTCAGCCCCACACGGCACCATCTGAGTTTGTAACAAAATTGTAAACGCGTATTAGACAAGATCACCTAACACTATGGGCGATGTCATTTTACTACTAGCAAACAAAATCCTTGTATTTTACTGACCATTGCAGATTTTTAATGATACATGAACGCGACATTTAATTTAATTATGATGTAGGTCATGTCTAACGAGTCTTTTCATGAGCGAAAAGGCTTAGGGAACAGCTCTAATCTCTATTACTGTGTGTGTCAGAGAAAGAGAGAGAGAGAGAGAGAGAGAGAGAGAGAGAGGAGCCCATTTGATACATGTTTTCACCATTGGAAAGCTATTTTCTTTCCGATGGACAAAGGCTATAGTGTAAAAGATTTCTGAAAAATGTGTAATTTGAGGAAGCATTCATATTAGCGAATCTCAATATATTTTCGCCGAATATGAATATAGAGGATATTTTGTTAATGCGAATATGGTTGATTTTTAAGGTTTGAAAGACGAGGCTTAAAATCCTTAAGATTAGTTTATTGAAGGAGAAGCTTTATATCGTGTTCATATCACTAATTTACCTCCGATTTCATTGAACGTTCTTATCAGGGGATATTTATGGTATAATATTAACTGAAAGTCGCACTGTTGTATTTTATAAATTGGCAGAAATTACTTTAAAAATCTTCCACTACTACCACTAATTTCAACCTCCTGCTTAAAAATTAACACTCTTTGTCTTATATTGCGAAACTTGTACACTTATTCTCTAGAAAATAAGACAGTTATATGCTACCTAATAAACTCTAAAAACCGTCTTTACCATTGCTTCTACGTTTTGAGTAGAAATCTGCACTGTTCTGCTCATCTGGTCAAAATATTGTATATTTATGTGAAAAATATCATGTTTATCCAAAGTTATCCTAACCCTGATCTCCTTCATAAAATAATTTAATTTTTTTTTTTTACCCTTAACGTATACGAAACAACAGCGCTTGAATAATCGGGACATACATTTGTGCACTTAACTGCTCAGAGCATGATAAACGAAACCCCACCAGAAACGGCTCAGAGATCACTGCCATCTGGCAGGGCTGAGAACTTTCCAACGAGCAAGCATCTTTGCCTTCTGTCCGACATCGACCGTCACTTTATAGTCCATGAGCCTACCTGAAAGATGAAAGGCGGCGCGAAGTGATAGAATATAAAGGAAAGAGAATTCTTGGTAGAAAAAGAACACCTCAGTATTTTCCTTGCCAACCAGGGAAAACAAAAAAAAAAAAAAAACATTTTCAGAGTGACCGACACTCGTCGAATACAGGAACTCCGGAATGCGAGCCTGGCAATTGCCGCGAAGCCACCTCGCTTTTACCCTTACTCATACCTCTCTTAAATACAAGACTGCACAATTTGAGCAATTTAAACAAGCCTTTAATCGTAGGACACTCACGACTCAAAACCTATTTCTATTCGTATTTCCACCCCATTTCTAACGCGTCACTGTGTGGCTCATACAAACAGAAGTTGTCACAGGATCCGGCGAAAATTGTAAGCTAGCTTAAAATCTCTAGACATATTTTCAAATAGAAATCTGCATAGTTCTGGACAAAGCGTTGAAAAATTATTATATGGACCTGGCAAAGTCCTAGGTTACCCTGTAACTTCCAAAATAGTACCTGGAATTCTTTAAAATCTGCATTTGCTTATTCTTAAGCCCCTATGTATTAAACTGCACCGCTTTGCTGTGCTGAATACAAATTTATGGATTACACTAAAGACGCTTCAAAAGGTTGCGCAGGAACTTACTGGGACATTCGCGGCTAAATGCTCACTCAGGAGTCTTGGAATGTGCTGCTGCAGTTGTAGACGGAACATATGGACAGGAGACTTGCTGTAGGTCACTACTCCTTACCGATAGAGGGCAGAGAACATACATTATAATTACTAAAATAGCTTGGCAATTCAAATTATGAAAATGCAGATTTAATTTATTTGGAACCATATTGGAAAAAATATTTGCAATAAGAAGATTTTCTATAAATTCATAATCAAATGGTATCTTCCGAATCTTATTTCTAGTGCATTTGTCTAATTCATTATTTACAGTTTTTTAAATAAACCTGTTTTTATTGTCATATGTCAAAATTGCATTGACAATGTAATTTCGTTTGCGGTCTGAAACAAATATTTTATCCTTACGTTTCGCTTGTCTATTATTTACAAATAGCGTTAGATGTTTTAGAGTAGATCGGTTTTCGTAGTTGAAACAATGTTTCAGATTGTTGGTAGCATTTACTTTCTCAATAATCCATGTTTTAAACATAGTCTTATTGTTTTCCAACTATATCATTGGACACACAATTTCAAAATAATATGACAGTGTTGCTAAAGTTTACTGAAAACAAGATTTCACATCGGTGGCTTCATGCATGTCACACCAGGAGAGGGAGAGCTCAAAATCCAATTTAAAAGCTTAAGATTTTCCAAACTATTATTTCTGAAGTATATTGCATCGAATGGGGCTGCAAGCTAATTTATCGTAGCAATATTATAATTAAAAATGTTGCATAGTGGCCAGAAATGTGCGGATCTGTAGCCTTAGTGAAACATCTATTAACTTCAAAATTATATACGAACAGTCAAATAATTATACTTTCGTTGATACTCCCTGCTTGAGCGGCTTCATTATTATGAGATTCCGTCTTAAAAGTTTCGAAAATATCAAAAATTCTATCACTATTTAAATTAAAATTAGTAGCAAGAATAGTCTTGCCACACTTAGTCGCCAGAATTAAAATTTGTTCTAACGTGCAATAAAACGTGCCAAAATTACCTACTGACGACTTAAAAACACGCTAAACCACACATGCGTTTTCATTAATATCCATCTGTGTGCCAAACACACTCAAAATTAATATCGTCCGCATGCAAAGACCTTGGAATATATTACCTCCGCATGTAACTTAGTTACAGTTAATTCAGGTTTGCAAAAAATTAAAATCAAATGCCACCATGGATATGCTTAGATCTCGAACAGCCAGCTGTCACTTTAAATCCTTTAAAATGATGATAATTGTTACCTAATAGCCAATGTTCGTAAAACAAATGACGTCCGGATCCTCCACTTTATAGAACTGGAAGTCTGCAGCAGCCGCGTTTTAACAGATTATTACTTTTTTTTTTTTTTTTTTTTTTTTTTTTTTTTGTGTAACTCCTAGAAATATTGTTTGCATCTTTATTTATATGTTTTGTTATTTTCTTAGATGACTCGGACTATATACAGCTAGGCGAAACCACCTCTTTCTGGGAAGGACGGAAGGGAGTTGTGGGCTAGGTATGTTTGAAATAACCCAATTGGGTGCAGACCTCTGCAGATTGGAGAGAACGGTGTTTCTTATCCGCTGTTTTCACCTTTCGGCCACATCCTGAATGACTGTAAATAATACGGCAAACGGATTCTTTACTTTCTTAACACTGTTTAGCACACATTTCTTCGCAGTTCGGATGCTTTATAACATTGCAGAATAGGTATAAGCGATACGGTAGCCAAATGCTGAGATATCTGGAATGCCTTCTATATACTGAAGATGACTGCATTAACACAACCCTTCTAATGCAGCATATGAAGAACAAGGGGACTGTTTCCAGATTTGCGAAATTTCTACACCAGAGTATTCTTTGGTGCAACATGTTACAGTAATTATGCGCAAGTATGAATGTTTCAACATTTCAGATTAGAAGAATTTACTACGTTTATAGGAAATAAATTATCAGAGGTAGATACCGTTCATTTGGTCATCTCCTTAGCGCGGTTGCTTGCCAAGCGGGAGACCTGGGTTCGATTCCCGGTACCGGTGTGGGGATTTTTTCCCCGCTGGGAGACCTGGTCCGGGGTGCACTCAGCCTCGTGAGGTCCCGGGGGCACCAATAATTGGGAAGCTATTTGATTGAGAAGTAGCGATTCCAGATCGAGAAGAACGAAGGTTTTTTTTACAGCATAAAGCAAAATGTAGTTACAAAACCCCAATTTTAAAAAAATAATTATATACGACTTTCATACAAACATGGATTCGAAATATTTTATGAGAGTTCTTGAAGAAATTACTAATGTTTATTTTAATGTTTATCATAATTTAGGCGGTTCCAAAGAAGAGATAACCACGCTCGCACTTATCGTACTTTGGTGTCAATTACTAAGTGAGGCGAGTTTACATATATTGAATTTATTTTTGTGCCACATTTAATAATTGATAGTTTTAAAGCAAAATTTTGTATAACTAACTTCATTGCAGCACCCCAATTCATAGCTTCATGACTCGTCACTTATATGCCTTTTCTTCTGAAAATCATAGATTTTAGAAGCATCTATACAACCGTCTTAAGTTTGTGCCGTTTCAACCAAACTGTGCCACAATGTGTTACACTTTTACTTGAGAACTTTTAACTCTAAATGTGCAACATTTCGCCCAAGTCCCATACTATGTGGAGAGGCTTTTCATTCAAACTGTTATCAATTTCAACTGCAATTAACATGTGTGTATAAAATTATTGATAATGTCCGTGAGTTGTTACACATATACAGATGGACAAACGAACATTCCGACAACGCTACACTAATAATCATATGCTGTGGGGAACTTATCTAAAAAATAAACCTCTTTTGATGGTGAAATTATTGCCTTAAAAGCTTTTAATCCTCCGTTTTCTTCTTTGGTATAGAATATATAATGATAAGTATATTGCGATACAAAAACAAGTCCGTTTTGCAGAAGGAGAAAAAGTTTAAAAATATGAGACGAAGTCGTGTTCTGTAAAACACTTAACACAGGTATATTGCACACTATTTTCCCGACGATAGTGAATAACAGAAATATTTGCACATAAAACTAATTGCTTTCAGTTGTTGAAAAACAGTGTCACGGTCACATCGCCTCTGTGAATTGGTGATGCATTAGTCACGCCTGGTAGTGTCGATTGACCAAACCAGTCAACAAATAAAGATGAGACGGCTACTTGCGCGGAAGTGTTATACCTAAATGTCGCATGAATTAAATCCCAAGTAAATCTCAACAAATAAAAAGAAGTAAAGACGGAAACATCTAAATGGTAGAATTCAACCGTCAATTAATATCATATGGCACTCTGCAACAATAAATGTACATATTAATCGTTGGAGCATCAAATACATTTTATTAATGTACACAATGGAAATGCAAAACTCATGGAGTGCAGGAATTTCAAGTACCCATGTATGATAAATAAAACTGAAAAAAAAAAAAAAAAAAAAAAAAAAAAAAAAAAAAGAGAAACAGAACAATGAAATCTTGCAAGTCAGAAAAACAAACACACACGCAGAGGAATGAAGACTTACGACATTTCTTCCTCATAATCTTTCTTCTATTCTCTCTCTCTCTATATATATGTAAATGTGTTAAGATTGATTTATAAACGGTTTTACTGGGTTTCTGTGCTCTTGCCTTGCTGTCCAGTCGTGGTTTTAAATGTTTACTTCTCAGTTAAGAGTCTATTTTTGGCCTGCACATTAATGTGAGAAGGGACAATAAAATAAAAAGAACTCTATTTGGACATAAGACATAGCAATGAGAGTATTTTTTCCTTAATTCTAAACTATTAATATTCATTAACAGAACTGCTTACCAGCTTTACAGCCAAATTTGTTTTATAACACCAATAAAATGATGTAATTTTCATAAATTAAATTGATATACAGTAGAATGTGCTCCAGTACTGAGAAATACTTTTATTTTATACACCAATTTAAGAGCAAAAAATTAATTCAAAGAATACATTTGAAAGTCGGAGGTTTTCCATGAGTTCAGTACCTATTTTATAAACCGGTCCCCCTTGCTCCCGCGTCAACCCCATAGAGGGATGAATACCGAATACCTTGGTGGGGGCGACAGTTACCAGCTTTTGTCTACTAAGTTCTCCAGGTTAGTGCCGGAGAACATTAAGGCGTCTCACAGCTCCGCCCAGGTGTACCCAATCTCCCATGGGTTTCGGAAACCACTGCCCGCCGAGTCCAACCCAATCTGAACAGCTCCCTTGCGAGAGGGGCTCGGATATTCGTCCCGACGCACGTTTGTTAACGTCAGAAGTACCATGGGTGCTTCCGGGTCCGCAAGTCAAGAGTACAATATTTTATTCTTCATGCAGTAAATCAACACAAAGTATGCTAGTATGAAAAAGTAAATCACTGGCTATTTTTCATTACAAAGTCAGTTATTTATTTTATTTAGCCACAGTGATGCAACATTAAACAACTTATATGTTGCTGGTTAGGGCACTACTAATGACAAAATTGTAAGTAGTTAATCAAGTCAACTTGTTTTTTCATGCAATGTCATATATTGCTTCGGTTGTTTGAACATTTTGGTATCCAAAGGGACATCCAACTGACAGTTTGAATTACTGTGGCCTTATATTATCTTGTCGATTTGAAACCAAGAGTATTCATAATCATAAAAGCAGGTTTAAAAAAAAATTATTTAGGAACATATTAAGAGATTGATTAGAAACTAAATGAATTGTCCACAATGCTAATGATTTGTACAAAAATTTATGTTCTTATTAAAGAAACACATGAAGAGATAGAACAAATTAAAGCACTTAATACTTATGTAGTGAAGTTTGCTTTGTGCTCAGTAAAAGAATATGAAATAACAGATTTAAAATAATTAGTTGGTTATATGTATATTGCAATTCTATATTGGAGTGTGTGTACCTTACATTAATATAGTGAGTGGAATGTATGCACCATCACCATCATCATCAGATATGTATTTCCTTATTTACTCTGATGAAGCCTTGTAAAATTGTTACTGATGATGAATAAATCTGAAATCTGTGATAGTTGCAAAATAATCATTCTAGTATATATATAGTATCCACTTTTCGAGCATGTAGACAAGAGTTCAAATAGTGATAAAATGAAAATACATCTTTATAAATGTGTGAATTGTTACAGGGGTCCATTCAGTGTGGTGAGAAGATGCATCCATCGTCAAACAAATCAGCAGTTTGCTGTCAAAATTGTAGATGTTGCGAAGTTTACATCAAGTCCTGGACTCAGTACTTCAGGTATGTATTTAAATGTGTAGGTTATGTATTTTATATTTTCTTTACGCGATATCCCTCTCTTTTTGCTCTCTCTAATAATACCAGTATGCAGAGAAAGTATGGATTGTATCCTTTCCAAAGTTTGATATTGAGATTTCACGCAAATACATGTTTTGAGCCCCTCAAGAAAATCCCTCTGACCCAACCATGCCTTACAAAGAAGGTTTATCAACATTTCTTACTTTCTCAATATGGTTGTAATAAATTTACATGAAAACTAAAACTTATATTTTTAATTTCCTTTGAATACTCTATGAAATCCTCTTCATTTGTAAGGAATTTTGTACAATTTTGTATAACTGATGGACCATAAGAGATAGAAAAAAATGTACACACAAATACAGTTCTTTTTAAAACACATACTTTAAAATGCCCTTTTTGTGGCATTAGCATTTTGGTGGTATTTGTTGTTATTTTTATTGTTTGAAACTTTGTCATTCTTTTCAAGTAATGAAATTATTCAGTTATTTCTCATGATGTTGTGGAATGAATATGGCATTTCTAGCCAGCATGTAACTTCTGGCATTTAAACATTTGACTGTTGATTTGGTTTTCTGTATCCCCATTGTACTTTTAGCAATATGTGTAATGAAACCATTTCTGCAAGGTTTATCTTAACATGGAGTAGAAAGAAAAATAACTTTCAAGTGAACAGTTTGTGGAAGCAATGTAAAAGTAAATGACAGACAAAGAAAGTCATGTGAATGTAGCATATCAATCTTAATATTTATTAATGTGTATTCTATTAAATCTCAATAATCCAGTGTTTTTAAAATATTTCACATATTAACGTATAAAATAACTGAGTCATCCATTTTAAAATGACCCGTTATATATAAAAATGATAAAATGTTCATATTAGGAGTATAAATAGTTATTGAAAAAAGAATGTGAATGTATATAAAATCTAATTTGCACACATCAAACACTGTAGTTTTTGTCTGAGCTGTTTCTTCTTCACATTTAAACAAATTCTAAACTTCGAGGAGTGATTTTACATTTCTGTTTTTAAAATACCCTGAAAGTAATCAACTATTTATAAAAATAAAATTATTTTGCCCTCTAAGTTGGAGTGAGCAATCATTTAATAGCATTGAGTCATGTATGCAAAATTTGTCAAGTGTGTCAAATCTTATTCCACAGGCATACAACTACCAGTCAAACAACTGTGTTAGGTAATCATTATATATTTTGATGTTATAAAGAAAGCGTTTTAAAAAATCAATGTCTTACATTCTCAAGCCTTTTTCTACCTATACTGCAACAAAATATTCTTACAAACATTTATTATTCTTTCTGCTTGATGCATACAAGATGCATCAAACAGAAATAGCTTTATTACAGCTTTCCTTGTTGAAGAGGAATAAGGACATACCATATGCTAAAGCAACAGTTAAATCTTTTATGAGCCAGTCGCTATATGGTGATATTAAAATTACACTCTCTTTGCCTGATCAAGATGGAAAAATGTGCCTGATGCCTTCCCATTTGAGGAAAGTATAAGAACTGGAAAATTTAAACCAATAACAAGGAATAACTTGGAAATGATTAGCTCCATAACAAAATGTACTTGACAAATTGTGTATTTTGATGAGGTTTACATTTTTTGTGTAGTAACTTTAGGTCTATCTCTTATAGTTTATCAGATATGAAAATCATTCAGAATGAAGAGGACTTGAGAGGCTGTTTGAGCCATTTTTGGGAAAAGTGAAAGCTTCAAAGAATCTTTGATGTGTGAGGTAGTTTGAGGTGAGAGTGCCCCTCTTGAAAATCTTGGTGTTGCATCCTTGGAAGGTACTGAATTCTAATATCAAGTTTGGTATTTAACTGACTTTTCTGTTTTGAGTTATGCTGCCCAGAGAGAGACACACACACACAGACAGGGACAGGTACAGAGAGACACAAACACTCACCACTTGTTCTTAAAATCCTTTTGAAATTCAGAGGTCCTCAAAATATGCATTTAACATGAAATATGGGTATCAAATTTTTGGGTAGAATGCATTACCTTCTCTACTCTTATATTGTACATGGTGAAGAAAAGTAACTAGTAAAGTTAATTCAGCATTGCTGTATAGTTTTAATGGATGAGACATATTTTAACTATAACTTATTCAGGCTAATGCATACATCCTAAATTAACCATCTTTGTTTACACACCTGATGTTAAATTAACCTACTTTTTTGGGAGGGGTCATTTAAAAATATTTACTAATACTCACTGTTAGCATACTTGCATTAAACTCAAATAAATCTTTTCAATTGGAAGTCAGAATCATATTTGTAATAAGTATTCTATTAGTAATGGAGTGTGAGACTAGAAAGCTGTTGTTATTACTGAGTGAATAACAGATACAAATGTTTCAGTATGTTATCTGCATACTGCAAATGTTCCATGCAGCTTTCTGCATTATTTATTCCAATTATTACTTTTATTGCTGCCTATTGTAATTGGTATGTTATATCATTGTATATTGCATTTTCCCATGATATGTTATGCCATATGGGATTTTTGGAATGGAAATATGTCAAATAATATGTTACAAGAACTTAATCTGATACATCCTGTCAAAGACAGCATATTTCTTTGCACAATTTGACTATCAAGTTTTCAATTTGCTTGTACCAGTTTTAAGTGATAGTCAGATATGATTTTCAATCTTGTATATCTACCTCAGTTATCTTAAAAGTTTCAGCTGCAAGTGTTTCATTTATTACAAAATAATTGTTTAAAAGGCATTGTAAATACTATGTTGCTGATAAGCATTTCAGTTAACAAATTAATATATTTATAGCTTCTACACCATTAATTTGTCACTTTTTACACCTATTCATTTTTAGGTGCATTATGTACCCAAAGAAAATAGGGAAGAACCTGGTAGTAACCTTTTGTAGGTTATAGGGGAATCCAAAATAATCTAACTTTTCAAATTCATATTGCTAGGTTGGTCATATAAGTGATAAATTGACTTAAGATTTTCGAAACACTCCTTTGGTGGTACCTAAGTTCTATAAATGCTAGGAACAATAGTGCCTCTTATAGCCTCTGCTGGGGAACCACTGCACACATATTCTACAGAAAATAGCATGACAATCTTTTGAAAGCTGTGTAAATATATTAATAAAAATAAATCATTTCCCAAATTTTCAGAGAAACTGGAAGCGCATAATTAATCACATTCAACTTATTTGTGGAAGATTTGCTAAAGGAATGAAACTGCTCTTAATTAGTGCAATAAGCAACTTCTTCTGTCTTACGTTTTTCTCTTCATCATCCTATATTGCTACAGCAGGTAAAGAAAGAGAAGAAAAGAAAGCAGAAATAAGAATAACAAATTATTTTAGTAAAAACATTTATGAATATTAGAGATACAACTTTTTGTAGGAAATGAAATAGTTTAGAAAGGGGGTTGGTGTAAATGTGCTATACATTTTCTACAAAAGTCTGATGTTATGAGAGATATTACATGCTCTAATTAACAACTGATCTTTATAGCTTCATCGTAAGTCTGATCATTGAATATACAAGAACTTGGCAGCTACTGAAAATGTAGGCTTGCAGGACAGAGATGGTCTTGTTCTGGTTCAAACTAGTAAATCAACTATAATCATTAAATTACAAAGCATACAAGAAATAACAGCTGGCTGGTCAAAGGTGAATGTGCCAAATTGCTTTACCAAATAGTAAGCTTGATGTTACCATTCTTGTAGGTAGTGCTCCTTTATTTTCATGGAACCTCTGTGACCTTTCACCTTATACTGTAATGCTATCAAACATGGCTATTGTCATCTTCTGCTCCCCTTTTGTCACAGATCAGTGCCCATAGCACAAAGGTCATAAGTAACTCAGTGTGCCAGTCTTGAGATGGCAATAAGTGAATCTGTTCTTTTGGCATTTAAGCCTGGACTAGTAAAGATCTTTTTAATATAAGCAGAATCCACAGTCCTGCTACTGTTTCTACATTAACTGCAGATATTCTATTCATTAAAATCATTTATTAGCTGTTAGTGTGCTTACTTAGGTTTCTGACATTGTTAAAAGTAAGGTATACAAAACAGATATTAACTGAGAAGAAAAGTATATAATATTTATGTAAACATACCAACATTTTTTTATTAAACAATATTTTAATTTACTCTGAAATTGCTTCTTTCCTTAATTGTGTTTGACAATTTCTTTTACAACATTTTTATATTTTAATAAAATATTTTATTAAATGCCTTGCTGAATTAAAATATTCAGTGAGACACACATGTTTTTATTCTTGGTCTGCTTTTACTAAAAAAAAATCCCAGCTTGATCAGTAACATCAATGTGACAATGACTCCTTGTAAGTGAGACCTGAGATTTGCTGTTCTAAATTTCATAACAATTGGTTCTGCTTCTTGTTGTTTAACTTATTGCAATAGATATCAGATAGTATTTACAAGTTATATACAATGGACACTAAACATTCAGAATAAGAGACTAATACAATACAACAAAACTTTAATTAATAACACATATGGTTTCTTTTAAAGATATTCTTATATTGAATAATAAAGGTTATCAGCTAACCAGTGATATAATTTATATTTAAATTTCCTATCTGGTAAGTACACCAAAAATCTAGTGGGGAATTATTTAACAACCTTATGCGTAATACTTCAAAGCTTAGTGACTTCAAAGTGACTTAGAAAGTCTCTGATGTGGTTGTCCACCATACATATTAGTATTGGTTACAGTTTTATTGCATGCATAGGGTGAACATTTTATCATTGAGCTTCTAAGGATTTATTTTCATTTTTGAGGTTCATGCACCAATGAAAAATTTTGTCATTTTTTTTTTGTTCTCCTTGAAGTCACTTTTAACAGCTCTGCAAGATAGCACATGAAATAGGTGGAAAGATATTTATATTAGCTTGGAGATGCTATTGAGGTTGGAGTTTACTGAGATGTATCTTGTAGGGATAAAGTAAAGCCCTGGAGAAAATCTGGCCCAGCATCTTCACCCATCCAGATTAGAAGGCGACATGCTATCATATATGATGCAGGTGGCAATGGTTTTGATATCATCAAAGTATAGCATTTTACTTTCTTTGTTACTTATTAGCAGAAGTAGTGCATTATCATATCCAAAAATTTGATACTGAGATTTTATAAAAAATATGTTCTGGGAGTTCCAGAATAAGAAAAAGCAAAGCTGTGCATGTGCATGCATGCCTGCATGCATGTGCATCAGCATGGCCCAGAAAAGAAAAGTCAATTAGATAAAAAACTTATTACTTATGTTATTTATTTTCAAAATATTCCATGAAGATTTCAGAGAAAATCCTCCAAATTACCCTTTAAATGGAAAAGTTTCAATAATGTTTTACTTTCTCAAAAATATCCCTGCTGATTTTTATTAAATTACCATATTTCAAGATATTTGCATGACACAAATATATCTTTGAATATTTTGAGAATAGCCTGTGAATTCCTCTTCAGTTTTACTGACATTTTTATAATTGATAAGTTGTAAGAGATATAGAAAATCTTACTCTACTAAAAATATGGATCCTTTTAAATCATATCATTTATACAAAATATCATGTTTTGTAGCATTAACCATTTCAGAGATATTCTAATTTGTATGCATTTTCAAATAGTTATACTGCTCTCAAATAGGCAGTACCTAACTCTTCATTCCTTCTCATGGTTCTGCAAAGAGCTTGGACTTTTAAAAATCATCATAGATTATCCAACTATTGCTGTAACTTACTCCATTCTTCTCATATCTACAACAAAATGTGCAAATATTTAGTAGTGAAACTTTATATAAATATGAAGTAGATAGAATACATTTTTATCAGAAAAGTTTGTAGAACTTTTATTATTCTTAAATAACATTTGCTGATGTAAAACGTTTTGAAGATAACTGAGCTTGATTACTGATCATGCGTCTACTCACTTGCTGCACGTTTTCAGCAGAAGTACCAGAGCTGTAAACAAATAAATCAAATAAAAATGTAGACTATGGTGCTTCTTCTAGTAAGATTGGTGGAGTAAGATGCAATCTTAATCACTAATAGGTCCTTTCAGACTTAGCTCACATTCATTTGACTAGATACAGAAAAATGAAAACTTCCGGGGAATAATTATACACTTAAGAATTATTTGGAATATAGGACACTGTAGTGTAAGTCCATAAAAATTTTGGTTTCCACATGTAGAAGTTATGCCAGGTTCATATGTGAGCAAAATATAAGACATGTGTACAAATGAATGCCCATTATTTTAATGATCTATCTATTCATTTATGACAACATAACTCTATTTCACATTTAATCTGAAACTTCCTAAAACAATCAAGCAAAATTCTGACATAATAAAAACAAAATTTGGCGTTATGTTCATATGTTTTATATATCCACATTAATTTATTTTTATATAGCTTCCAAAACTACTCTCATATCTGAGGTAAGTGAAATTTGCTTAAGTAGTTTCCTTACACCTTTTGTTATAGAAACAGAGATGTTCAAAAGCATGTGGCTATATGCTAGCTTGAAGTTCCATGTTTCTAACAATACTTAAAAAGTGACAAAATATTTTAAAAAATGCCAGTTAATATAAATGGAAACCATGGAGATGGCTTGTGCTAAAGAGGTTATTTTAAATCATTTATTTATTTTAAAGATATGAATTTTTTGTATAATAGGTTTCTTTTTCCATCTCTCATGATTTACCCATTTATACAAAATTCCTTCCAAATGAAGTCTTTACAGGCTACTCCCAGAATAATCCATTATAATTATTTGCACGTAAATATATTATGTAAAGCTACTTTAATTAAAATGTTAAGCCATTTTTGATGAAGTACAAAAAAAATCCATATAGACTGCAGATTAGAATGGCTAGGTGGGGGGAGGGGTTCTGGAAAATCTTGGTGTCACAAGGAGAGGAGAGGAGAAGGGAGGAGAGATTGTTTATCTTTTTGTCTCTCTTGCATGCACACACTTTTAGAAAAAAAATGTTTAGAACCTCAAAACATGAATTTCTGGGAAGAATGGGATATTTTCTCTACCAACTAGGTTAGCGATAGACAAAAGACAGGAGACTTTTAACTATATTTTCATTGATGTCATTTGATGAATATTCACCTTAGCTTCATCGAGTCTGATGAAGGAGGACAAAGATATGCCCAGTGTTGCATTAGCTCTATTCATGATTGAACATATTTTTGAATGCTATAATATAAATAAGGGTTGACATCAAAGCAGAGGCAATTTGTTTATTTTTCATGTCCTCCAACTATATGATATTCAATTAGGACAGCATCAGTATAAGTCCATCTACCCACAATACACTAAATTGAAGAAAGAAGTGGGGAAAATGGCACTGAGTGATACAAAACAACTGGTTTTGACTTAAATCATCCCAGTTGCAACTTCATAACACACCTACCATTTATGAAACACCTTTAAATACCGAATGTAATCACATTCACTGCCAATACTAAAATATTAACAGCTATTAAAGTAATATAACTTGGTGAATCACTCACTCAAAAACTTCACTATTCAGACATTTACCTTGAAAATGTTTTCAAAGTATCTTGCTTCCGTTGTTACCTATGAGTACTGATGTGTTCCCTGGCTTCACTGTGGATAGATGAATTTGGAGATGAGGGCCTTAGATTTGGGTTGAAATTAATTCTACAAGTTCAATGGTGGCCATAGAGATCCATGAATGTAGAAGAATAACAGAAAGTAGAATTTGATTATGCATACTTAATAATAAACATGGATATAAAATATAATAAATAAAGAGGAACAATGCAATTTGCAAAATATTTTGCTACAGTTGCAGACCTTATACCTATATATTAAGATATGAATACATCTCTGCAAAAAAAAAAAAAAAAAAAACATATGTTTATTGTGCATTATTGCTAGGCCTTTATAACCTGCCTTCTTCTTGTTATTATGACTATTGTTGTTATTATTATTGTTTTTGTTGTTATTGATGTTATTGTTATTTATGTTATTATTGTTATTACTATTATTACTGTTATTGTTATTATTATTATTATTATTAATTGATTTGCAATCCATGACGTTGTTTTGACAGTTACAATTTTGAATATTTGTAATTTATAAAATATGCATGTGTACAGTTAATGTTCTAGATTAATTCTAAATAATTCAGCATAGGTCACATAAGTTGTCATTAACACAGTAAATTAGATTTTGCAGAGTTATGCACATGTTGCCATGAGGATAAAATGACATTCAAATAATATTCTATGGAATAAAATGCTATAGAAAAAATGTGCTCTTTTAACAACAGTTTTAAAAGCATTGTAGTAGTGAAGTTTAGATTGAAAATCAGTAGGCAAAGCATTGAATATTTTAGTGGTTTCATAATGTGCACCTTACCTGAGGGGGAAACTCAAATACCATCTCCAAATTCATGCCCCCAACAGTGACATCTACACCAAAACAAGAAAACAACATCCCTGGCTCATAGCTGACATAGTAAGCTTCTGAAACAGAAAAGTTTTTGATTAAGTGGTCCGTGAACTATATTACATCAATAGTTAATTCTCTTCACTGGTTTCTTCCTGAGCTTTAGTTGTCTGCAACTGGGTTTAGTTTCATCATTCCATAAATTTTACATAGATTAAACTAATACAATTAAGGGAAGATAATAGCTAGTATTCTGATGATTATTTCCTTTGTTCTTTCTAAACAAATAGTGCATAAATGTTTATACTCATGGCTTCAAAGGATGACTAATTTGTAATTTTTCAGATCTGAAAAGAGAAGCTACAATATGCCACATGTTAAAACATCCTCATATTGTGGAGTTGCTGGAGACATACAGCTCAGAAGGCATGCTTTACATGGTATTCGAATAGTAAGTACATCTTTTGCAGTGCTTTTCTCAGATATAAATATAATCAGTTCATTTCCTCACATGTATAAAATTATTAGTGAATTATTCTTAAACAAATGTAATATACAAAATGTTAGCTTTAAAATCATGAAACACTCACAAAATGAAGCAATTAAATGATAGAAGAGGAATAAAAATAAAGCAATCATATGGTTCTAGTTACCAATTTATTAGCACGACAATAAGTGCTTGAAACATGACCTTCCAGTAATTTGGTATTTGAAGCCAATTGGAGTGCTTAATGCAACTTCATTTTCCATCATTTAGACAAAATGTTTTTTTATAGGAAATGTGTGCTGTAAATTTTGAGATTATTAGTTACAGTAATATTGTAAAGTTTGTGCAGTTTTGGCAGCAATTTCCTGTAATTAGTATTTTGGAGCATATATTTAGAGGATTATTTGGTTCTGGAAATAGTTCTATGATCTGTACAAGTTATCATCTTAATTTTTTTATTTTCTTGTTAACCATCTGTTAACTAACTCTGCTCAGATTTTGCAAAGTTTGCTGCATGTGTACATATACAGAGGTCAATCCATGATAGTTTTAGAGAGGGACTAATTGATTTTGAAACATGCTTTATTATAAACAAAATGCAGTCATTTGAGTATTTTACCTTCCTAAATTTTTAAAGATCATATAAGTGATCCACGGATCATTCTATGGATGAAAATGTTGATTTAAATATTGAGAAAACTTAAATTGGCACATTCGGTGAGCAGCCTAATCTCAAATGATATTACATTATCTCGGGACAGAAAACAAAACAAATACTGTGCAAATTAAGTAAACTGGATAGAAATAAAGATGTTTGTTTTGATTTTACCAAAGCAAAGTAACACCATAACCTTAAGCATAACAATTAACACATGTTTCTATAATTAAAGAGGGTGAGCTATAAACCCCCTCTGCATCTGCCGATGTAGGTATGTATATTATTTTGACATATTAGGTTGCATTGAACAGCTCAATAAACAAGTTAGTTTTCAAGGTTCTGTACAGAACATAATAAATCTATAAATCTTATTTCTGAGTGCCACTGTTTCATTTCAGGTATATCTACTAAAATTTATAATATTCTAATAATCTTTTTAGGAAAAATAAAATATATTTGATTTTCAATGTCAATGTCAGTATCCAGAAGTATAGCTAAAAATTAAGAAAGTAGTGGAGCATAAAGCACAGTTTCATCTGTGTAGATCATATAGGATAAGGTAAGATAAGATTTTTATTCACCAAAAGAATTACAGTAATTCAAAGGCTTTGTCATAACAAACTACATATCTCTAGTATATAACTTACAACTAATATGTACAGTTGTATAGAAACTTAAACCAGATTACACATTTTTATAAAATGGTTGGTATAAGTTTAAGAAATGGAGTAGTCATGAATTCATTAATGCTGTAGAACATGTTAGATAAGAGATGGTGTTTTAACTGTTACTGATTTAAGAATTTCCATTTACCAGGCAGGTTTTTATAAAGAGATAATCCTTGATGAGCCATACTCTGTAGACAGACTTTACTGTTTTGATGATTGAGATGAAAGTTTTGCGATTCCCTGGTGTTATAGGAATGGAAGTCATAATTCCTGCTAAATATGATAATTGTTTTGAATGAAAATAATAGTCTTCAAAATGTAAACACAAGGTAATGGTATTATATGGAATTCTCTGAGCATGTTGATGAGTTTATGGAGACATGTTTCATGATTTTTACAATAGACGTTTATAGTATGAATAAGTCTTTCATTTTGTATACGCTGCCCATGGGAGTTTGAGGTACAGGGGTAATTTAATTAGTGACTTGAGTGTGAGTTGATCATTCCAGTAGTACTATTAAGATTTGCTAAATTTGAGATGTCTTTATTAGATGATTTTGGAAAAGGATGAATAAATACCAGGGTTATCTTGAACGATGCTACTACCAACCACTGGGTCTGATATATACAAGGTATTAGGTTGAATGGCCTTATTTGGTAGTAGCCTTGCTCACACCTATGAGGGTAATGGTACTTGCACTTAAGTTTAACATTGTTTCGCATTGGTCTATAATGGTAATAACATTATATGAAGCTGCTTGAATAGATTTGATGTGGAATGTTAGCTTGAATTAATAGAGAAATCCTCTGTTTTCACCATTTCTAACAAGCCACAACCTATACTTGTTAAAAATTTGAAATATGCTGAAACCATGTTAAACAAAAAGAAATAAAGATACCAAGCAGTTCTAAAAGAGGGGAGATTAGACCAGATAAAAGGATTGTTGTAGAAAGGAGTACAGGAAAACTGCTGAGCTATTTACCACTTCAAATCAGCATTTCAGTTTACCTGGACCTAGAGCTGTTCAGAAATTAAAATTAACACCATATAGAATAAGAGTTTACAGTGATTGATGGTGAGTGCTCAACCCAAGGATCAGTCAGTGGCCAGGATGGAATTGTGGGAGAGACCACAACCTGACCTCAGCATTCACACAAGGATGAGACTGCAGTGGTATTGCCATTTTGGTGAAGGATATATACCCAATCTTCCCAGCAGGGGAGAAGGTCCCCACGCTGAAGCCAGGAATAAAATTCGAGTCCAGAGGCAGGCAGTGGTTTCTAAAATATAATCTGGCAAGGCCTTTTTTTTTTATTCCAACTGACTTCTGCAGTTTGTGCATGATTGACATGTTGAGTCTGGTCTGCTATAATTTTCATGATGAACTTTGGTTACATCCATCAGATCATATGACACTGAAGTTTTGAAAATCCATGCCAATTTCATTAGAAACCACTGAATGATGAAAAGGTGGGATTGTGCAGTGCTGTCAATATAACAAGACATATTTAGACTGTTTTCTTTCACAAAACCTGGCAGCTTGCCTCAGGCAATTTTGACTGTGGCTTGTATTCAGGAGGTCATGGGTTTGTTTCCCATGGCTGGCTTACCTGACCCGTGGTTTTTTTTGGGGGGATTTCCCAGATCACTAGGTGAATGCCCACCAAAATAATTTCATTCATCCTTCATCCTGTTGGTATCTTTCTGGGTTGGAAGTGTTGGCAATGGTATTCAGTTGCATGGCAAGGAAAAAGGATGTTCAAAGAGACTATCTCCGTCCCCTGATTTCAGCTGGTTGCCAATATGAGGACTGCTCCTGGCAGGGCTGTTGGACCTTATTTGGGGCAGGGGCAGGGGCCCTGGTCTGGCTGTTAGGGAGCTTCCATCTGGAAATTGTAGGGACCCTGTCATTCCAATAACTCCTTTATGGATGTCATTTGTCCCCATGTCTTATTGGCATAAGACTTTGAAATAGTGTTAGAGAAAACAAATTATTTTTTTCATTTCAAAGCTGAAAATTATAGTATGAAACAAGGTAGAATGGTTTCCAAACAGACATTTTGACATTTCATTTTTTTTTAATTAGCAGAAAGGAACTTTTAGAACAATTTTCCAACTATATAGGGAAAATAGGAGAAAACTGGTGGAGGAAAGTGATCAATGCAAAGGAAGAATTTAATGATGAAGATGAAAACAAATAAACAGGGATAAAAATGATCTATTTGGTAAAAACCAAATATTAATGTCCACTCATAATGAAATGTTTACTTAAAGTGAAACAGAATCCACTGTGCTAAATGCAGAAATCCAAAAATAACAAGCACTCAAAGAAAAAAGAATCATGTTGTAAAATTGATGTTAATGGGAAGATATAAATCATTTATTTATACAGCAAAATAAAAAAAATGGCTTGAAAGAAATCTACTAAAATAGCTTGTTAGCACTTCATTTATTGTATGTAGGAGGCAGTTAACTTTGAGGTGGACATTTGTTTTTCATTATTTCTTATTTGATGTATTTCTATAATGTAGTTTTGGAAGATCTACTGGCACCTAATGGGTGTAATTACTTTAGCTTTGGGAGTTAAAAAGACAAGTTCTAAAAGCATTACAGTAATTATACCATTTAATCATGCAGATGATGCTTTGTGAGAAGTAAATCACAACAGTGAAGGCCATTAAAGTAAAACTATAAACATTTTTATCAATTATAATCCCAAGAGTTGAAACTCAAAACATCACTTATTTTATTTACTTTTTTTTATTTCATAGCCGCAAATACTTTAAACAGATTTTGGGGCATTTGTCACCATCCTCAGCAAGCATTCATCTAAAGATGGTAAGGTAGTTAAAAGTATTTATAAGCACATGAGAGTCTCGAGGCTACTTAATTATTAATAGAGTTTTTATCTCTTTGCAAAATCCTGCTTTTCCACT
The DNA here is from genome assembly GCA_030762935.1 of Hymenopus coronatus. NCBI lineage: Eukaryota > Metazoa > Arthropoda > Insecta > Mantodea > Hymenopodidae > Hymenopus > Hymenopus coronatus. Next base: position 415,573,471 of record CM060900.1, on the reverse strand, counting down.
TGTATATTTGCAGAGTATTATTTCCAGACCAGTGCTTAAAATAGCTTATGTGCTGATGTTTGTTTTTGCAGCATGGACGGCTCTGACCTTTGCTTTGAGGTAGTACGTCGAGCAACAGCAGGGTTTGTGTATAGTGAAGCAGTTGCAAGGTATAGTATATTTGAACTTGAAGTGTAAGTGCTATGACTGGTTTCAAATATAGTATTTTGTTTTAATTAATTTATTTATTTATGCTAAGCTAATTCATTTGTGAATATGACTAGGCTGTTAGCCAGCCATATTCAAAGTACACAGCATAATTTCTATATACAAATTGCAATATCGAACACCCTTCTTAGAACTTTTAATGTCATGCACCTGCTTTTACCCTTGCATACCCTCTCTTTGTTCATTGTTTGCCTTATTACTATACATTTGCCTTTCTGAAGTTTTTTCATTCAGATACAAAATATTAGATGCCATTTCTCAGTTATCTCGCTGAAGAGTTTTTCAATTTCTGTATCCTCTAATTAGTTCTTTGGGTCTTTCCGAAGGCTGTTACATTATCTTCAAGTTTCTACTAACCCATTATTTTCCAGGTTAATTCAGAATTCATTAGGCACGTATTTTGCTATTGTAAACATTGTCTTAATAAGTTAGTTTGTTATGAATTTTAGATCCTAAATCAGTATTTAGGAACCCTTTTAATAATTATACTCTTTCTTGACACACCTCCCAGTTCCTTTTGGGCTACTTCCTTTACATTTGCACTTGGTAGACCTACCACTTCCCTACAAAACATCCTGTGAATGTGACTTTTTCTCCTCTATCAGGTTCTCATACCTCAGTACCATATAACATTTTGGGTTCAACCACCATATTTCAAATATATAGCTAACTTATCTAAAAATGTTAACCCCCCCCCCTTATTATATAATAGTAAATCTTCAAAATAGTACTGAAGCATGCATGTGTGCGTGTCCTTTTATACACCAAACAAGACCACAGGGAATCTAGTGGTGCTACCAGCATTTTTCAAAGCTGAATTTTTGTCCTGAAGCAGACAATTTTTTTATTTTATTTCTGTTTTGTTTTTTAAATAAATTTTAGGATATACATTATGGAAGGGAATTGAACTGCATATATTTTGAAAGTATGGCAAACCAAAACAGCAATTTTTTACTAATTCCATGTTTTTATATGTGGTGTTGCTTGAACAAAATTCTGCATCTTCAGTAATGTAAATCTTTTGCCTTGCCAGCTTTAAAAGATGTGCAGTCAGTTCACTTATATGGAAATTCAAAATACAGCTGCTAACTAATTTACAAAGGTTACATCCAAGCATTTTCTCTTCTAGGGTTGTCCTGGGAAATTCATACTTTTGAAATTTGTATGTCCCCAAGCAAGGAAACTATATTTATTTCCTTCTTTTATAGATCAACTATCTCCTGTTTATTTTTACGGTGTTAGCCAAAAGAAACAATGTATGCCAGGGCATTCATTGATTACATTACAGGTTTCTAATAGTATAGCCAGAAAGAAAAATATTAAGGAGGGGGGGTTATGTATAGGGATCCATTTTTTTAAACAATTTGTATAACATCAAATGATAAATGTCAATTAATCCTGATAGATATCTATATATAGATATCTATCAGGATTAATTGACATTTATCATTTGATGTTATACAAATTGTTTAAAAAAATGGATCCCTATACATAACCCCCCCTCCTTAATATTTTTCTTTCTGGCTATACTATTAGAAACCTGTAATGTAATCAATGAATGCCCTGGCATACATTGTTATATATAAATTAAGGTACAGGTGCAGCAATTGCATTTTAAATATTTTTACATTTTATTTTAGCAAGGGGGCTCCTAGCTAAGCTTCTTGCTGTTTTCTGACCTTCACTTCTTAGGCTGTAGCAATGGTGTTGTGAGAAAAGCTATATATTGGGTGGAAAAAAAATGATTATAGAAATGAAACAACTAATAGAGTTTGATCATTGTGAGCACATTTTGTTAATGGATTTTTTTTGCTATGACCAAAACTTTTCAAGAAAAATAATAGCAAAATGTTATAATATACTAATGTAGAGTTAACAAGTGGCAGAATTGGACATGTAAAATGACCTAAAATATGAGGACATACATGCATAGGATTAAGCTAAATTACACACAATGAAACAATAATGAGCCTAGATAATAAGATTAATTAACTATGAAAATGGTATTAAGGGTTGTTGAACTTATAAAGATCAAACTCAAGTAACACAGCTCTATGAAACAGACCACAGCCACAATGTATAGATACTAACAATGGTATAATTCAGTTCAATTAAAAACAAATCAAACTTAAAATTATATTATGTTTCTTTATGGAAATCATGTTTAATAAACTATTTACTTGTTATTTGCTTGTATGCCACCTTCATACCTCCTCTGTACTCTAGCAACCACTCCTGCATGTATGCTTGCTTCTTCAGCAGCCCAAAAGATGTCCTCTCTTAGAAACTCATAGTTTTCAGTTTTGGTTCTATAAACCCATTTTTATGACAGCTCAAAAGAGGAAGTTAAGAGAACTGAAGCATACTGACTTACAGGCCATTTGAGGGGTCAAAAGCACCTCTTCACTTTTCAGGGAAACAGCATATGAAGTAGCAATTGGAAAAATGTGACTTTTGTAGTGTTTAGATAACCTATATTCAAAACAGCTCATCGGCTCTACTGTAAAAGTCAACTTGTCAATCCTGCCATTGCCAGGATTTGAGCTACAGAGGGCACTAATGACCTCAGCAGTAGTGCACCCGTTTCTGTGCTGCTGCTCTGACCAACTGAGCATGGCAACAGATCAGCACAATTGACTCACATTTTTAATGGTAAACCACAAGACATTCTCAAATTCATTTTGAAATAACAATTATGAAACTTGGGACCTAAAGTACATATGAGACTGTAACTCACTATTGCCGCATCTTATCTCAAAATGAATTTGAGCACACCTTGTGATATACCATGAAATATGCGAGTCATTTGGGGAGTTTAATGTTATGCTGGCATGTTGTGATGGTACCTCAGTTGGTCAGAACAGTCACAAAGAAAGCCACAGTTCAAATCCAAGCAATGGCATTGAATTTTTCAATCTGATTTTACCTTTCCAAATTTAGTCTACACATGGCGTATGAGAAGGAACCATTAATTATTAGTTGATGATTATAGTTTGGCTGATTATTAAAATTTATTACATTTTGGTAAAGTGATACTACCAGAATGGGGTGAACTTAATAAATTAAAATATGCAAACTTTTTTAATGGTAATTGTGAGTGAATACAAAAGGAAAAATACTCCAAATAAATGAAATCAGAAATGTGTCGACTGAAGTACATTTGTATGTGGTACCACGAGGCATAAAACAGGAAACTACCATGAGAAAAACATGTATGTGTTGTAGACAGTGTTCCATTTTGCATAAACCAGGTGCACCAAATAATATGTAATCCAACTACGGTGCATCAACAAAGAAGGCGAGAAAAGTTTTAGGTTTACTGCAATGATAATGAAAGCATGAGCCGAAACATTCTCTAAATACGACATTAAAATTTCCGAGACATATTAATACTAAACTGTAGTGTATAAAAATGAATCATGGTTCTCTGTGTGTAGGACTCTAAATATATTGTTTTGTTGATCATGCAATTATTTTTCTAAGGAAAAGTCAGTTTGGACAGCAGGCAGTAATGTTGAGTAAAAAAAATACATAAACCGATAAAAGAACAAATTTTGCTATAATTGCACTCTTTGTGAAAAAGAACTGAAAATGTTTGGTCAAAAGTACAGAATTTAATTCTGTGTATAAACAATCAATGACAGTAATTACTAGACAACCTAACATGTAGGTAAAGAAGATAAAAACTGAGCAACAGTGGCACATTTCATATGAGATCCCTGTTTCTTGAGAAAATAATGGCTTGTATTTGGCTTCATTAAGAGTGCTGGATCATCTAAAAAAGAGAATTTCATGAACAATGAAATAAGAAGTGCGTCTCTAAAAGATTGCTGGAAAAGCCCACTTCATTTCATGCTACCTTGCCTGCTATACAGAACAACTTAATTTACACATCAGTACAGTCACGACCAACAAAATGAGAAAAGAGACTTTTCAAACATATTTTGCCCGCCTGGGTAGCCTGGTGGTAGCGTGCCTGCCTCACGTTCAACAGGTCACGAGTTCGAATCTCGCTTAGGGTGAGTTACCCGGATAAGGTTTTTTTCGGGGTTTTCCCTTATTCTGAGAAGACGAATGTCGAGTAACTTTAAGCTCCATGGGCCCCGAGATCATTTGAGCATCATTTCACCAATTTCATTCATCGTCCGATATGACCAACCAGGTTAAAGGACGTTAAGCTACAAAAAAAAAAAAAAAAAAAAAAAAAAAAAAAAAAAAAAAAAAAAATTGTTTTTATATTGGGGCAGAAGTCAAACTGTTAAAACTACCTCTTGCAAATTGCAACCTAGGGGACTATTGAAGAACTGTTCATTGGTTTTATGGATTTTGTGCAGAACACAGATAGAAAAGCTACTTCACTTTTGCAACATGCTTTGAATATTTTGATTGTTTGAATTAAGGCTTCGTTTCTTTTGCTCGTACTCTTTCTCCTTTGTTTTTTTTAAACATAATACTTCCAAGTTCGTACTCTAGTTCCCCTATACCATGCTATGCCACTGCATAACAGAGTTAGTATCAAAGTACACCTCAGTTATTCTTATGAAGAAATATAGATATTCTTTTAGTTTTACACATTTGATGAGTATGATGCATAGAGAATTAAAACTGAATGGTAGTTTCTGAAAGAATATTCCTTCCTCTTTGAATTTTATGACAGTTAAAAATCAACCAATTTGGGAATGCATATACACACATCAAATAAATAAAAAATGTATGTTTCTTTTGTAATGATTCTTCCTCTCTCTTCTTTTCTCAGTAGCTCATTTTACTCATTTTGCCATTATATTTAAGTTGCTTTAATTATTGTTTCCTTCCTATAGTCTTCTAGTTTTTATAATTAATTAATTGTATTTCTTTCTGTACTTATGTTCATTGCATCACTCCCTTTTATGTACAGCAAAAGCTCATTAATATATTCCTGTTGTGACACTATGCTATTCATTATGCTGTTTAATACACTTAATGGGCACTTTATATGCAGAGTGCAGTAAATTGTAATGCAGAAGGGCACTAACACCCAAGCATTTTGAGGTTATGAGCATGAAGTCACAGATGAGGTATAACACCAGGCGTGCTGCATGAAAGTAACAGAAATCTGACTTTATGAAACATATTCATTTTCCAGTCAAAATAAATGTAACTAGTATGACAAACATGTATGTACTATCTCATCTAATGAATACTGATACACAGTGAGAAACTAAAATTGCATGGGCATATTGTAGTATAAGAACTCTTTGGATTTGAACAAGATGAGTATTCAGTGTTACAGTACCATGCAGTAAATTTCACCCAAAAATGTATACATAGGAACCATGTAACTAGTGCTGTACAAGACTGTATTTTTTACATCTAACTAACCATAAACAGGTTTCTTAATCAAGAATCTTAACATGATGGATTCAATTTTGATACATGTACTGCAGTACAAGGTTTTTATGACCCTGGTTCCTATCCTAAAAATGCTATTTTGACATTGCTTTTCTACTCTACAATTTTTTACCCATTATTTTTCTGCACCCAGTGTCAATATTTCTACAAAATATAATATGTATTTTTCTGATGCTTCTAAATCCATTTGTGGAACCTTCTTTTGATTTGGTGGTAAACAATCTGTAGAAATTATGAAAATTAAATGTTTTAAAAACATAAAATACATAATATTCCAGAAACTTGAAAGTCTGCTCCTTCCTTCTAAAACTAATGACAGGTCTGTTCAACCCCTGTAGGAATTTTGTTTATATGAATGGGATTAAATAGCTTTCCTGCCAGTTTTTTGCTCCTTTATGACAGCTAATGCATAATGTGCTCCACAAATTAATTCAGAAATTCTCTGTAAATAAAACAAAATGAATGTTTAATTTGCATTTTGCACTATAGCTGTTGAACGATAAAATAAAATAGTGTTAAAATTGTTTTCCACATCATATACATAAGTAATTTCTCATTTAAATGCTGCACTTTTGCTATAGTTTCTTAAAGGATTAAAACAATATTATACTGTATTTTTATTATGTCCAGTTCTCTCTTCCTAGCTTTATTGTGACCTCTCTGTTTAATTATTCCTTCTCATATTTCTTCCTGAGAATATCTCCTTAGAGATGCAAATACGAATTTCTTTGTAGTTACATGTATTGCAACAATTTAAGACATGATACTTTTAAGTAGATCATAAATTTTGAATAATTAATATAATTTTATTAAGAAATGCATTTTATGTTAACAGTCACTATATGCGTCAGATCCTTGAAGCATTACGCTACTGCCATGAGAATGACATCATACACAGAGACATCAAGCCACATTGTGTATTGCTTGCGACCAAAGAGAATTCAGCACCAGTGAAGCTTGGAGGTTTTGGAGTTGCAATTCAGTTACAAAATGGACAGCTGATCAATGGAGGTGTGCTTGATTTAAAATTGTTATGGACCAGCCTATGTATATTTATGTATTGCATATAAAATTATTTTCCCTCCCAGCTTTTATTATTAATAATATTTTGAAATTCTGGAATTGTTTAATAAAATGTACAGTTAGAAATTGTGATTATTCTGAAATAATATTTTTTATGTGTAATTTTAAAGCCAAATATTTTAAAAAAATGTAAATAAAGCTAGCGTTATATAAAATGTCTCTTTTACAGAGTGGTAATCTGATGTGTACCATTCACGTGACTTTCTCTAGCTGTTCCACAAACAAAATTCTTAGAAATGATTATTATATGTCAGGCTAATAAAGATAAACATTGCCAAATAGGCCTTATTGCTTGCTTCTTTGCAAGCAAAAGGGAAATAAAGGAATACACTAGGCTAGGGTGATAATCAGATCATTTTGCAATTGAAATTCCATTTCTTTGCTTGCTAGGAGTAAACTAAAAAGAGATGAAAGGAAAGATGTCTCCCGTTTGCGTGAAACCATAACTTGGAATGCATTAAAAATGGTTAATTATACAAAAAGAAAATGTATATGACATAAATTGTGCATTTTAAAGAGATCTACATTTTTTTGTGCAGTAAATTTTTGTCTATCTCTTGCGGTTTACCAGTTATACAAAAGTCATCCAGAATGCAGAGGTCTTCAGAGGCTATTCCCAGAAAATTCAAGACATGCATTTCATTTGTCATGAAATTATCTTCAACATAGACATTTTAATAAAGGTTGTTAAAGCCAGTTTGGGAAAATCACAATTTTTGAAAAATGTTCCATGTAAAGGGTAGTTGGGGGTGGGAGAAAATCCTTGTGTCACATCCTTGGCAGACACTGAACTTAAATACCAAGTTTGGTATATTGTTTTGATTTTGACACGCACAGACACACACACATATTTCTATTGTTTTGTTCAGAGGACCTCAAAACATGTATTTATGGTGACATTTCGATATTGCATTTTTAGGTGGAATATAATATCTTCTCTATCCACTATGTACATTGTACATTTGGGCTAATGAAAGTAAATTATGTAAGTATAATTGTGGTTCAAGAAGTTTAAGAACCTCTTTTTATTTTGTCCCTTTGTGTATTTTGCCTTTTTAAGGGCTAGTTGCCTAATTGAATTATAAATGCCAATGTTTGCCTTTTTTAAATTATCTCAAACATTTTCAGTTGGTTTTAAATCTTTATATTAACTGCAGGGAATTCTAGATGATGGACACCATTTGGACATCTTTATACTTTTATGTGGCCATCTTTTGCATTATAATAAGGATTCAGCATTTCTCTTTAAATGGGTTCTGTAGTATTAGGAAGTACTGTAGGTAAAAATTGTTAATAGTCATGGTCAGTCACTGGCACCTATTAGCAGACCTATTATTTAGCTTGCTAAATTAAATCAACTATTGAAAATTAAACTCCCTAGTTATTGATAGTGAATTTGGTGTCCATGTGTTTACAAATAATGGAATAATTTCTTTGTGTAAAGCACATGGAAAGAGTCAGGAAAAACATGTACTTTTTCAATCAACACATAAAGCACAGCTCTGCTCTCACTTTAAAAAAGTGGTGATAAATTAGGTTTCCTCCAACAGTTGGTGACATATCTAGCAGACAACCACTGTTTTCATTATATTTATGTAATTCATTAGTTGATGTTGACAGAGTCTAACTTGAGCATTTATGGCAATATCCTAGATAAAGCACAGCAATAAAATATGCAATTTTTGTTCAAGTTTTGGTTATTAAGTACATGATCATAAATTTTTAAAATTTATATGCCTTTATTAAATCCACCATTACTTTTTTCCTGCCTATTTTGATTGTTATAAATTATTAAACATTTATTTGCTTTTCATAAGCTGTTGTAAATTACATTCATTGCATTACTTTGTGCTGCAGTGCAAATACTCTACTGATGACAGTTATTTCTTCCACTATTTACATGAATTTATGAAGTATTGCATTTTACCCAAACATTCTATATCAAGATATCACCAGGAATGCACATTTTCAGATACTTGAATAATAAAAGCAATTTTTGGTAAACTATCTTTGCATAGCAGAGACACAAAGTGTGAGGTAAATTCCAATTTCAAACCAGAATTGGGTGCATTTTAAGGATTCAGAGGCAAAGATTTTTGCGAAATTATCCCACCCCAAATAACACTTTTCTTTTATTTTATATTTTCTCAAAAATGGCTCTAAACAATTTTAATTAAAATAAGGATGAAAATATTCACAGTAAAATGAAATATATACTTTTATACACTTAATGCAACTGTAAAACAGGGGAAGAAAATTCCTACAGGAAATTTAGGACCAATAAATTACAGTTATCAGCTATGAGAATTTCTTTAGATAATTTGTAAGTATATATTTTCTCAGGATAATATACACTGTATGAATGTTTGAAAATGACAAGAAATCTGAAAAATTCAGCACTATTGTTGACAAAGCATGGTTTCTTACATTATCTACGTTTTGATGCAAAAGAATGGTATTGGATCTCAGAGAAACCAAATTTAGTACAAGAAACCCTATAATGTGACAAGAAAATTGAGATAATAAGGCCAATCTTTTAAGTAGATTGCATAAATTCAGAATGTTGCAGGAATAACATACTAGCATGACCCAATATTGAGTGCTAGTTGAGTATTTCCAGCAAGACTCTTCCAGTATACAACTGAAGAACCATTAAATTTCATTGAGTGAAAATTTTGATGATAAAGAGTAATTAGTAGAGGGAGTTATGGCACAGATGGTCTCCAAATCCTGCATCCTGTGAGTTTGCTTAGTGGAGAACTTATAAAATAAAATATACAGGTCAAACATACATTTGTTAGTAAAATTACATGAAAATATTGGAAACGAGATTAACTCTATTTTGGAAACTCAACAAATGCACATTAATAAAAATGTCCCTAAAGGGTGCCAGAGTTGTTTGGATGCAGGAGTGTTGCATCCTTAATCTTGTTTAACACTTTTATACCATTCTGTCAAGTCAAAATTCAAATAAACTTTACAATAATTTAAATTACTTATTAACCCAAATAATTTATACATTTATTAAACTCTTTGTTTTTAAGTGTTAAAAGAATAAATGATTGTGACTACTTCAGTGTTTATCATTATTGATAGTACCTAAGTTAATGCCTATTTGGAATTTGTAGTGCCTATTACCAGCCTAATTTAAGATTCTTGGCCTAATGTATTGAGCTCTAGTGCATACATCTCCATATGCAGGGCTTAAAATTTCACACACTCTCCATGAGATTGTGACAAACAACTAAGTAGCAGCAGTACTTCAAAAAATTAACAAAAGTACTGAAAAACTCTAACAAATAATAACAGATATCTTGGATATGGCTAATGCCACCAGAAAAAGTTATTTGAAGTGCATATTCTTTTTTAAAGGATCTCTATGTGACCCCTATCACACAGTGCAGAGGTTAATTGGTCAATCCAATCATTGTACTTTTTTGGAGGGTGTCCCCAGAGAGGACATGACATGCCACTTCAATTTCTGCACAAGGTGACCCACATTTTTTATTTTTGCTTTGTAGACCTTGGATTTGATGTGATCCCACAGAAAAAAGTCCATTGTGTCAAATCAGGCAAATGCAGTAGCCACTTAATAAGATCTAGTCCCCCATTCCGGAAAGTTAGTGTCAAGTCACTGTCACAACCTAATTCCAAAGCCAAAGTGTCAAAAGTAATCCATCTTGTTGGAAGCTTATGGGGCATTTGCTTCAATTTTCGCCTATCAAGAGCTCCTCTCATTTATCACCATCATCATGCTTCATCAAAGGTAATGGACAGCCCGCCTGGGTAGTGTGGTGGTAGCATGTCTGCTTCACATTCAAAAGGTCGTGAGTTCGAATCTCGCTTAGGGTGAGTTACCCAGATAAGGTTTTTTTCGGGGTTTCCCTTATCCTGAGAAGACGAATGTCGAGTAACTTTAATCTCCATGGACCCCAAGATCATTTGAGCATCATTTCACTAATTTCATTCATCGTCCGATATGACCAACCAGGTTAAAGGACGTTAAGCTACAAAAAAAAAAAAAAAAAAAAAAAAAAAAAAAAAAAAAAAAAAAAAAAAAAAAAAAAAAAAAAAAAAAAAGTAATACACATCTGCTAATAAATGGATCCAATTTTGATTCATGGAATGACATTCTTTTAAAGATTGTAGACCAAATGGGAAACATTGGAAACAGCAATGAGAACAATACAGCTCTTCACATGAAATCAGGAGCGTACTGTGCATCATTGTGTGTCTCAAAAAGTGTTCCCAAAACATAAAATTCCTTACCTTGTCTCTATTTGCACCTAATAGGAAGAGGAAGTATTGAATTCCAACAAAAAAAATTAGAGAGAATTCACTTTATCATGTTATGTGGCATCAGAGATGTCACTTTATTTATGTCATGAAACCCTTGAATAAAAACTAAGGTATTTTCCATGCATGAACAGCATAAATAGAAAACATATTACTGGATTCTATCAAACTTGGCATTTAAGTTCAATACCTTCCAAATATGCAACACAAAGATTTGCAAGAAAACTCGCCCACACCTCACACTAATCTTTACATGGTACATTTTTTGAAGCGTTTGATGTTCTCAAAATAATTCTAATTATTTTGACTAAAATATCATATGTTTAAGATATTTATATGATTTTTTCGGAATAGCTGGTGAAGTTCTCTTCATTTGGAAGCAAATTTGTAAAACTGGTAAGCCTGAGATAGATAAAAATGTCCTTCTCAATTTATATCTGTTTATAACACATTATTTATTTCAAATGCATTTTATGGCATTAGCCATATCCAAGAAATCTGTTATTATTAGTTTGAATTTTTTTATGCTTGTCATGGTTTTTAAAATGCTGATGCTTAAGTTGTTTCTTGTAATATTACAAAATAACATGAAGTTTCAAGGCCAGTACATAGAGAGCCACTTATAAACATTTGACTATCACTTGTTTCCACCTTGTACCTGCAGCAAAATGTGTAATTAAACTGTATTTCTGCAAATGTTCATCTTGAATTAAGATAATGTAGAGAGATCAGTAGCCATATAAGGTAAATGTTAATGAGTAGAGAAATCCATATGACTAACACATCATATTTTTGTTAGAACTCATACTTCTATACAATTTTAAACCTCCTATTTATGATGTGCTTTAGTAAAAACTATTTAATATTTATGCACTATATTTAAGCACTTTGACTCAGGGCATACCCATTGAAAGGAAAGTGAACACATAGTATGTTTAACTGTTAACTGAAACCTTGAAAGGTATCAAGACTTATGTTTTGTGGTGCACTGTCTTTGCAAGAGGTTTGTAAAAGGGGAGGATAAGTATTCGTTACATATTTGGTTCTATAGTACTGCCAATGTAGGGAGAAATATACCTTTATACTTAAAAATTATGGAGGAAAAAATAGGAATAGGAAGTGGATAGTACAATAATTGAAATGTGTGTGGTTCATAAGGTATCTCTCTTGCATGTATTTCACAGTCCCATGTGAGCTTATTATTAATGTTAGAAAAATACATGTTGGTACAATTCTATACTTCTCTTATATATGTTTAAAAATAAAATTAAAAGAAATATATATATATATATCTAATTGTGAAAAAAAATTCTCTCACATAATGCCATATTGCATCATGCTGTATGAAAGTGAAACATACAAGCTGACATGTCAGTATCACATTTCACTTGCAGAGTTGATCAATTTAACAGAGTTGTACCCAAATGTCAGTTACTCATTTTGAGAATACGTAAGAAGTTAATATGTACTTTCAACTTCATTTATTAATTAATAACTAGCATTACTTGATCCCATTGTCAACTAAGGACCAGCCAAAATCAGGATGTGGAATCTTGCTTGAGTTTGGTAATGAGTGAAAAGTAGAGCTATCTGGTGATTTCTTAATGAATCTGTCTTAAGTTATCTCTTGGTAAGATTTTAAAATTCATTGTATGATAATTATATTTGGTAATTTCATAAATCCTGTAGGGTTATTGTTGTGTTTGAGTAATTTACATCTGGTTTATGTGTGGTGTTTGGTCCAAAATTGACGATATTGTGATTATCTATCTGCATTTCATACAACTGATTAGGTTAATGCCTGATTGCCTTTTACTGTTTATTTTTGTCTTGGAATGCAGATAAGAGCAGATTCTTTATGCTGTATTTATCCTATGAATCTAGTGTCTAGCCAAGACAAAAAGGCCAGCAAGGCTATCATATTGTGTAAACATTTTCTGCCTTGGCAATGAGGTTCTTGCATGCTCTCACCAATAAACATAAACATTGTTGTCTGATAGCTCTTGCACTATCATAGTGGATCTGGAAATGCGTAACAGTATCTATCATACCAGCTGTTAGATGTGGCAGCAAGTTTTTTTTATAGCAGGGAATGACACTGATGATACATGGAGTGAAGATGAGCACCAGTGAAATCCGATCGCAGGGAAAAATGGAGAGCCCAGAGAAACCCCCCTGTGCCACTTTGTCCACCACAAATCCCACATGTGATCACCTGGGATCAAACCTGGGCTGCCTTGGTGAGAGGCGAGTTGTCTAACCACTCAGTCACAGCATGGCTGGCAGCATGAGTGACTCAAATACACATGTACATACATTTTGCAGTAAACAAATCCACTCTGTGAATAGGTAGCCTTTCATAATACAGGCCCTCTCATGTTCTTTTGATACTCCAACAATAAGTAAGTATACATCATTATTAGAGAGCTTATTTGGGGTTACATTGAGAGATTACAATTTAACAGTTGTACAGGGATTGTAATTGTCCAGAGATGGGCATGGTCACTACACTCACTAAATGCTCTTGATTGGTGGGTTTACCACTCCTGTCTGCTGTGTTGTGTGTTCTCTGTTCAAAAACTGATTCAGAAGGCACCTGTTGCTTACAGCTACATGTAGATGTGCAGTGAAATTAATTTTTACTTACCCCAAATGTGCTCCCTATCCTTGATAGCTAATGGACTTTATTGAGTTGACTAGTAACTGGTCACAAGCTGCTGATGAGCATGAATGTCCTAGAAAAAAATCCAGATTTAAATAACTAGGTAAATGAAGGTTTCTGAAAATAATAGTGTGACTCATTCTAAATCCAGATAATGCTGTACATGCTTTGCAAGCTCTAAGGAAGTGTGCAAGTGCTTGTGAAATATTACCAAACTAATTAAGACTGGTATTAAAATGACAAGAAATTGTGATTTGGGGGAAGATTTACTTTTTGTTGGAGATTAGTATTTACAGAATTTATTTATATATTTTGCTTAAATTCCTGCTGGAAGGCAGGTAGTTTTTTTTCACTATTCTAAACCTTACACTGAAAAGTTACACCTTTTGTTATATTTTTTTCCATCAAAATTGTTAACTTCACTATTACCTATATAACTAAAAATATGTTTATTTACTGTGATAGCAATAGATAAACTGATTTTGGTTTATAATTGCTATTAGCTTTGTTTTAAATTTTCTAAACATATTGCGATACTCATTTTTAAATAATATCACATGATAACCAGCAATTTTGGTCGCCTGAAATGTTTAAGCTAATTAGGTATAATTTGAATGGAGTAATTAATAACCATTTTAACACTATAAGCACGTACAGACAAAAAGTACTGGTGTCTGGTCTGAAACTGTGCATGGTGCAGATGCTCTTCCAAGTTTTTAAATTTTTAGTTCAAGTTAGATTTGGAAAACAAGCAAAATGCTCTGGTAACAAATACGCTGGTGTATTTTCTATCAAATAAAAATGTTATTAAAATGCTGTAAGAGTAGCTAAGATGGTTACAAATGCAAGAAAAGACTATAAAGTTATTTTTTTATGGTGCAGGGCAATTCTAAATGGTGGTACAAAGACACTTTAATTCAGTTTTTCCACAAAAGCCAACTTCAGGGTATACTTTTTCCAGTTAATTTTTGACAAACCAGGATGAAAATTTTACTATGTATATAACAAGACATGATGTAACAAACTGTGCCTCATTTTTTTTTTGATACCTTAATGCACTGACTTAATTTTTTTTCTGTTAAGATTTTACAAAACATTAATTTTATTTTCCTTAAAATGTGAAGAAAAAAAAAATCCATAAATACACAAGATTGTTGAAAACCATGCACAGATATGTATTCTGTTATGAACATGCAGATTCTTAATTACCTTATTCAAATTTCAATTTTAAAAAGTGTACCCCAAATTTATATCAAATTTTAACAATTAAAAGTTTTGTAGATGATGACAGAGTCTAACTTGAGTGTTTATGGCAATATTCTAGATAATGCACAGCTAAACATAGTACAAATAAATAAAGAAAGAAAGAAGATAAAAAATAATATAATAGAAGTGTGATTTATTACCAGAGCGAACTATGTGGAACAAAAAGGTGAAGTTCACTCAAATTCACTTGACATTTACTAATCCCCCCTACAATTTCATTCCAGCTTTTATTTATATTAACCTCAGTTATTGTTGTTCCATGTGACAACCCCATGTTGAATACACAACCCCATGTTGTATACGAGGGTCTCAACTTTAATAGTGGAAACTATTTATTTACAACTGATGCAAAAGAGATACATGTTACCAAGTTTTACTGTACTTCAAAGCAGTCACCAGCATTGTGTATAGGCTGTTGCCAGTGATGTGGAAGTCAAAAGAATACTTTTAATAGCATCTGTTGTGTTGATAGTTCGAACAGAGTGGTCTACTGCCTGACAAATACCTGGAACAGTTCTTAAGCAAATGCAACAAAGTGGTTCCTTCATCTTCGGAATTAAGTCCAGGTCACAAGGCCTTAAGTAGCCTAAAAGCGGAGTATGGTGGATGGTGCTGCACCTCCTAGCTCCATTGACTGAACAAAACAGCTGCAATTTGTGCTGAATGTGGCTGAGCTTTGTCATGCAAAATGATAGGTGGGTTCTGCAGAAAGTGTCGCCAAAGGTCAGTAAATTCAAAGACTGAAAGATCCAAAGTTTATGAGACTCCCAGCAATGTGAAAGCTTGATGCTTCTTGTTCATTCCTCCATAGCAGACTCTTAATGCACTGTATTATTGCTCATTTTCGGAACACAACCTGCGACCACTTTTGAGAAAGAAATGGCAACAATGGACTTAAGGCCTTGTGACTTTGACTTGATTCTGAAGATGAAGGAAACACTGTAAGGCATTTGCTTCAGAACTGTTCCAGAGATCTGTCAGGCAACAGACCACTCCATTTGAACTATCATCCCAACAGACGCTGCTAAGACCCTTTTGAAGGTCTAAGATCCTATAAGGCCTAACACCCCAACACTGACAGTGGGTTGTACACAAGGCTGGTAACTATTTTGAAAAACTTGGTAACATGTATCTCTTTTGTATCAATTGTAAATAAATAGTTGCCACTATTAAAGCACCAACTCTTGTATATAAGTCTACCTTTTCATTGATACTGTTTCAAGTGAATGTCATGAACTTCATTATACAAAGCAACAGCAAAAAGAGGTTATAGTGTTTAAAGCTAGCTCACATTTGTCCCATTAAAAATATTATTTTTGTTTGTTTTATTTTTCTTGGCTTAAGGTAATAACAATTTATGTACAAATAATCTATTATTACATTAAAATTCTTAAAAAGAATAAAACTTTGAAGTAAACTATGATAATGATGAAGCTGGAAATTAAACAGTGCGAATTATGGGAAGAAGTGAGAAATAAAATTAAAACCACAATGTTGGATATATACTTAAGGATCCTGTTGTGCTGTAACTTATCTCAGGCTCACTCTGTTTATCTAGGGAAAGAGTATCTACTTTTCTAAATTATTATTCTAAAATTTATGGACAGAAAAATGCTCATGCACGTTTTCACCTTCTTGTTGAGATATTTCTCTCTGGGTTACTGTATGACATAGCTGGTATGTTTATTATATCCAATATTTAGGGTATTTGTAATGCACAAACACCTTAGCTGTTGGTATCACTTTAGTCAGCATTCATTATCAGAATTAGATTTGATGATTATTCTTTTACAATGAAGTTGATTGTTTATGGTGTGGGATAGTTGTTAAATCGATTATATGATTCTGAAATAGTAAAAGTTAAATCTGAATGTAATTAAGTGTATTGCACAAGATGTTACAAGAAAGCATGATACTAAAGAAAGAGAAAAAGAGAGGAAAATTAAGCACCAGGGCTCATTTTGAAAATAAATTGTGTTTTAAAGTAATTTGTGTCATTGTAGCATCAGTTCACTTATTGGTAAATGCAAATATTAAGTAATATGTTTTCATTTAATTTGCAAAATGAAAGACTGGATTCCAAAGTATAGTTATAAGACATAAGTTGTCTGGTTCATGCCTTTCACAACTCCTATGAACATAACTGCAACAGCTCAAGATTTTCTTTAGCTTTCAGCCCAAGAAAATTTTGAGTTATCTCACCAAGAGAAAAGCTTCAGCTAATATATTACAACTATATCACACTGCATACTATACTACATAATGACTCATTCAAGCTCATGAAATGTCCCAACTTATCACAGGATTGATGACTGCTCTTTTCAGCTTTTTACATTCTTTACTGCATGTTTACAATAAGTAGAGAAAGCATTGTGTTCCACTCCAAGGTTTTGATGTTGAAATTTCACCGGACTTAAAAAGAAAAACATTTGTACAAAAAGATCCATGTGTATGCATCTGCACAATGAAATGCCACATATCAGTTTACCAAGGATGCAATACAAAGAATTTCAAGAAAATCCATCACCCTAAACTACTCTTTACATGGGAAATTTTTTGAAAGCTTTTGATTTTCTGAAGAATGGCTTACAATTTTTATTAAAAGAACTATAAGATTAAGATAATTATCTTAAATTTTGGGTGAAAAGTCTGTGAAGTCATATTCATTCAGAAGGAATTTTGTATAATGTTGCATAACTCAAAAATCATTAGAGGGACAGAAACTTGCAACACAGGGAAAGTCGGTCTGTTTTTAAAATATACAATTTATCTAAAAGAACCTTTTTTGGGAGGTTTAGCCAGTTCTGAGATATATATCATTATTGGTTTAAAATGTTCAATACCTTTTGTAATTTTTTAAAGTCCTACTATCACTATTCAGTTGCTTCTTGCAATGTCATGGGAAGCATATGTAATTTATAGGCCAACATATAGCAACACACTTTAAACATCTGAAGAATGATTTGGTTTTTTTATCCTCCATGCAGCTTCAGTGAATGAAGTTGTTTCTGCAAGGTTTATCTTAACATGAAATAGATTTGAGCCATTTGTGAGAATAGAAAATTTCTAAAAATCTTCCTGAATGAGATTTTCCTAAAGCTTGTGCCATATCCTTGAGAAAGTGAACTTAAATCTTTGAGATTGGTAAACTTAAATACCAAGTTTGGAGAAAAGAAAACTTTTGTAAGAATAATTGTAGAGGCTATATAAAAATAAGTGATAGAAAGTAGAGAAATTCATTTGACTGTAAAATATGGTATTCTTTTCTCCATTCCATGTTTGTAAATTACTTGAATTTAAGATCACTGCTTTTGTTCTACTGTATGAAACAGGTACTCTTGTGTTCTAGGTCGGATAGGTACTCCACATTTTATGGCTCCAGAAGTGGTGGAACGACGAGAATATGGCAAACCAGTTGATATTTGGTCTGCTGGTGTTCTGCTACACATACTACTTTCAGGAACTCTGCCTTTTTTGGGAACCAAGGAGAGGCTTTATGAAAGCATATGTAGAGGAAAGCTTTATGTAAGTATTTGATAGTTTAAGTTGGCAGCAGATATGAGGTTATAACTAAAAAAGTGTGAGTTGAAGCATAGGAGAAAGACCAAGTACGGATATTACAAAATAGGGACACTATTATTTTGCATTCAGCAAGTTAAGTTGAGTAGAAATTATTCAATTTTAAAAGCTTTCCCTCTTTATAGTGGTTGCTTCAGTTTTAAAATATCTTAAGAAACATAAAATGATGACTGAGAAAGCAAATGTGTAACAAGAACTGTATATGAAAGGTAATTCAAATTAATTTTAATGAAACTGTGTGGAACTTTTAATACTTTTCCTTCTCAAGAGTCAGTTTTTCACTGCACATATAAAAATTACTTTTATATTCTGCAATGTGACTCAACATTTTGCACAGAGCTAGTGCTTTACGTGTTCCTCATGTAATTATATTATACTGTAGAATTTTATGCGGTTTACTGTTATTAATAAATAGTAACATTTTGTCCTCTCAAGCTAATGTCTTATCAAATTGCACTACAGTTCTGGCATTCACTCAGGCTCTGGCATTTCTCACAATTTGAGAGCAACAGTTTTTCCAGTCTGTACCTCTGCTGCAAACATGTGTTAAGCATTAATACCCATGAACAATTCATCCTTTGTTAATCTGCAAGTTGTTATAGCAGTTTCAATAGCTCCATTCACAATGAAAAGTAAGAGCAGCTGCAGCATAAATGCAAAAGTTGCGTCCTTATTATTTAATGGAAGTATTCACATAGAGCTATAAAACATGCTACACAACTTAAGAGATTGCAAACTCCAAACTTTATGCTTGGGTTAGGTGCAAAGAAAAGAAATTGTGCATTCATTTCTCCATATTTGTACATGATTTTAATACAAGATTTTATGTCATCCTCTGTACAATCGTAGTGCTTTTCCATTTGGCTGTCAGGCCTTTTTAAATGCTAACACCAAACACTGCTCTATTGTTTGTTTGGTACCACACTTTTTATGTCCCATTTATTTATAAAGTCCTATTATGATATTTATCACTCCTACAAGTGATAAAGTATTTGCACAGGTTACTGCTAAGAGTGAGCAGTAGTTCTCCCTTTTTCAAATGACCTTAGCCATGCTCACAGTTTCAGGAATAATCCAAATGACAAGGAAAGGGCAGTAGTGAAATGTGAATCTCCAAGTTGTTACAACCCTGAATGTGGTTTACTTCCTTATAAGCAGTGCAAATCAGAGAAGTCTGCAATTACATTTTACTATGCAAATTACTCAAGGTTTGCATGAATCTGCTGTAATCCGCCACATGTCAGTAAGAATGAAGAAATTTATAATTATAAGAGATAGAAATGCTTTGGATTAATTGATTATTTTGATTGGAATAATGCTACTATAAAATTCAAAGCTATCATTTAATTTCTTTTTTAAATTTGAATGTTACAGTCATTGTCATTTCAAATTTATTTCCCCTTCTTAAGGATGATTCTACACTACACATGACATTAGCATTTTTGTGATATGTTATGTCACTGATGGTTTAGTTTCACTCTGCTGCAAATAATCAAATAAGAAACAACTTGTTTACTTATTGGGATTTTGTTTTAGTTTACAATAATTGAGTTTTTCTTATATTTTTATAGATTTGGTATATAATTCCAAACTATCCCTCACTTTATCACTACTACTGTCTTTGGTTTTATCATTAATATGGGTGGGTGACTTAATGAGATCATTTGTGTGTGCAAGGATACATTTTGCTTTGCCTACTCCTCCCTAATATGCTGAGATGTCTTTAGCAGGGCAGATACCATGTGATCAAAAAATGTCCGAACTGGCTGTGTGGTGTTTTGCTGTCTGCGCCCTTGGCACTCATTGCTGTCTGCCGCTATCATAGAAAGGCACAGATGAAACCATACAGCATTTGTAAAACTACTTTTAAAGGCTTTAGTTTCCAATGTTATTAAAGGAGATGCTGAAGCTGGCCACCACTGTTGTGCATACAGTTTTGGCACCTCATTAGGAAACTATCTATTACTCACCATAGTTCACATTGAGAAATGCTGGCAATTTCCTGGCAGATATTTTGTTTCAATTCTTCCAGGGTGTGTGGGTTTGACTTGTACACTTTTTACTTTAAGTTACCCCAAAGATAGAAATCGGAGAGGCTTAGTCTGGGGGACCAAGGGGGCCACAAGTTTCTCTTAATAATTCTGTCCTGAAACATACTTTCAATTGTTCTCATCGAATGACTCTACCTATGTAACTCCTGTCCTACACATAGCTTGTGTGAAAAAAGCAATTAAATTAAAACTAATTAACCTTAATAGTTGGCTATACTTTGAAGCCCAGGACTTACAAGTACTTACAACATTGTAGGTCACCATTGGGGCATGTCATCTGAAAATAATTTGAGATCACCAGAAACATGCGAGTCAGTTGAGAAATTTAATGGCATGCCAGTATGCTGCCATGGTAGCTCAGTGGTAAAGTAACTGGCTAGAGACCAGGAGATCTGTGGTTCAAATCCCAGCAATGGTGTTGACTTCTTCAGTCTGACTCTACCTATCCAAGGACATTCTTATTTACAAACGGGAGAAAATTAATGGTCCACCAACACCACCACCACTGAGGAAAGTGTTAAAACATAAAATGTATGGCAAAAATGGATTTCCAAAGTCACATAGGTGTGTTGTGTTGAGGCTGAATTGTCACAGGATGATCTAGGTATGTTGTAGCAACTTTGGCTTGAGAGCACACTAAACACCTGCATTATAAGGACATCCTAAATTGCATCATGCTTCCTTCTGTGAGGAATAGATATCCTGATGGAATCATTGAACTCCAGCACCAGAACCATCTTGCCCACACAAGTCAAGAGGTTTCCAACTGGTTCTTGCAAAGATATCCAAATGTTTGATTAGCCTTCTCACTCACTAGGTTTGAATGCAAGATGATGATAGTTTTTGGATTAAATTGTCCTACAAGAAAACGAAAGACAAAGAGATTTTGTGGATCACATACTTGGATCAATTGCTTTGGAGTAAGTATTCTCTCATCAAAATTTCAACTAGCCATATGCTTTTATCTATATCACAGAGTGTAATGGCAGTAATAGAAGCAGAGGATTTATACATAGGATAAATATATGTATTTTTTATTTATGTTTTCAATTAGGAATATTTATTTCATATTAATCTGAAAAAAAGAAGGAAATAATTGAGTTTTTATCTGTGAACATTAATTAATTCAAATCAAATAAGCATTTCCAATTTGAAATTATATAGTAATATGGGTAATTAACATTGCATTTATCTGGGAGAAAAGGAATAATGAACCTCGTTGGTAGCCATCATTTCTAAGAACTGGCTTATAACTTTGCTTAGCTGTCAACACACATTTAGCACTGTTGACTTAATATGAATGGTGATAATAGAATGAAGCTTGTCATGGTTTACTTCTTTGTTGCTGTTGTATTTCCTGGTGCTAACAGGTGACTTGTAGCATAATGTAACGTAACTGTGGGTAATAGTTATGTCATATGCCACCTAGATGCGGTAACATTTACTCTAGTTAAAAATTACATGGCCTGTTATTTATGGACGCTCTTTAACTGCTTTGGTTCTCAGCGTCCCATTCTATATTGGGCATGAAAGATCGCTTAATTTTGCTCAGAGGCCTCTCTTATCAGGCTTGAGGTTCTTTTACGTGCCGTAAATCTACGACACGGGACCCACAGCTTTACTTCCCTTCCGAAGGAAGCCATGCTAAGGATTTTTACGCCCGAAAAAATCCATCGTCCTCCGCCGGGTTTGAACCCGCGACCTTGGGTATATGAAGTTAGCATGGTAACCATTACACCACAGAGGGCGACTATTTACTCTAGTGGGGATGCGGGACATTTGGAGTTGAAGTTCTAATTATATCAGTAACAATTCACACATATATGTAGCTCTAATTTATGCTAACAGCTTTATTGTTACCTGGGGTTATTGTGGTCACTTGTTTAACAAACATGTCACAATATATTTTAAGTTAGTTAATGTGTGGACAAGACAGCAAGACTTCAAAGACCTTACTTTCCCACCTAGCAATTCTTAAGTTATAAGTTTCAAAACAAAATTCATTTGCTGTTAACAAATTTGTATTCCCTTGACTTTACATAAACTTGTAGACTTTATTTTTATTCTTAATATTTCAGTTTCATACTTAAAAGGTTTTCTGCAAATATGAGCATATCGTCACTTCATATAGCAAATCTGCCCCTCACACAAGCACTTTGTCATGTAGTTTGTTGCAGACTGCCTAAGCAAACCATGCTATCTTGAGCGTGGCTTTAGAACATTATATTTTGAAAGTTACTGCTACCATTGACTTTTGAGGCTATACTTTGAATTTGGTTTACTGATGCACTTACATTGTATGTTGTTTGTGCATGACAAAGCAAGCCTTCCCCAAACAATCACCTATACAAAGTTTTATAGCTACCACATGCCAACGTCTTCCTAAAACTAAATATTTTTACATTGCCATTACACTACACACATACACATCAAACATACATATTACCATGGAATAGAATTCACTGCCCTACTTAATTTAAGTCTAAACAAGCCATATGTATAATTACTAATACTATTTACATTGCAGTGTTTTATTATATACAAATACTAATCATATAATAGCATATAATTAGCTGAGAGGTAATTAACAAGTTATCAGATAAACTGAAATACTGTCTCAAGCTAAAGATTTGTGTTTCAAGACAAATTGATGTGAACTGACTGTGAAACCTAGTTGAATTTGACAAGTTCATGCCTTAAGAGCTTGTTTATTTCCTTTGTTCTAGACTGTATTTTTTAGAGGAAATAATAAAAGAACAAAAGAAAACATTGGTTCCATTAACCATACTTTTGGTTTATATTTTACTCATAGATTAAATTTTTTTTATTCTTCATAAATGTGGAAACTATGAGTATAAAAAATATACTGTAAAGTATATAATAAGTGTTTAATATATATATATATATAACTTATTAGAATTAATAAAAACGATTGGAATACAATGTTATGTATTTATTATTCTGACTGATTTAGCATTTTCTAGAGTAGCTCACATTTGCCGAGACATGAACTATGGTTGACTTCTCCGTACTTCCCTTGCAAATTGTGCTTCAATATTTTTTGTTTGTATTTATTTACATATTGGATGAGGAATATACTATGGTTCATATAAATTTTATTATACATGAATACTATTAAAATAATTTACTGGCTTCACATTTGTACCTTCAGTTAAATTTACATTTCTGCAGATGTAACACAATGGCTGAGAAATGATGTTTTGAATCAGATGTAAAATCCATAATGGAAATAAAATGCAAGAGCAAAAAATTGGAGAGTAAGAAACTGATACTGCAGAACCGATAAAACTAAATAACCCTTTTCTGTGTTGTATTCTCCTTTTTACTGTTGCAAATCATGTAGTACTTCAAATATTACATGTTCCCACAGATTTAGTTTTGTTAAATGTTACTGATATTTTATATTTTCATTTCCAGCTGGATTCAGCACAGTGGGAACCAATTAGTGATGCAGCAAAAGACTTAGTGCGCAAGATGTTGGCCGTGGACCAAAATCAAAGAATAACAATACAGGAAGTGCTCAACCACAAATGGCTAAGAGTATGTATTTTGTAGTAACCAGCCAATATAAACCTACATTACTGCTCATTAATTTCAATACACCATGACTCTTATCTGGAATTTCAATTATGAACACAAATCAAACTTTATTTCTCCAAAGTATAATTATATACACTTACACGTATATAATACAAACAGAAGAATTATATTTTACTTTCATCAGAGTATCCTCCTTTGGATTTACAAACCCAAGGCATGCAGTCAATCAGTTTTTGTAAGTATTCTGAGTCTATATGATTCCACACATCCTTAACAATGCTCCAAAGGTGTTCTGTGCTGAATATATGAACTTCCCTTATTCATCTGTCCACTTCATCCCAGATCATTTCAATAATATTACAGTCAGGCTTTGGGATGGCCAGACCATATCTTTCACTATTTTCTGTTTTTCCTTTGATGCAATGTACTTCTTACAGAACTCTGACTGATGATGCTTTAGGTCATATCCTGTAGTAAGGTGAACCCTTTCCCCATTAAGTACAATCCATTTGGTATTGTATGACAGCAAAGTATGCGGTGGTAGTGCTTCCGCTCCATACATCCTTCTATTTTCACAATGTCTCCAACTCTATCTGTAGCAAAAAATCCCCAAACCTTAATAGAACTCCCACCGTGTTTAACTATAGATGGAACACACTGCTGGTCTACCCTTTTTCCTTCAAATTGGCAAACAAATATTCTCCTTCTGGTTCCAAAAATCTTGAATTTTGGTTCATTGGTGAATAACATCTTCTTCCACTCTTCAGATATCCAATTACAATGTTTTCTTCTTTTTAGATGAAAAGGGGTTTCCTTGCTATCACATATCCTTTCAAGCCAGCTTCAATCAATTCTCCTTTTTACTGTTGCAGCAGATATTGTTGTCCTATTCACTTCCACCAATTCTGCACAAATTTGTGGTGCTGTTTTGCATCTATTTCTCTTATTACAAGCGCTGTCCCAGAAGTACCCGACCAGATTTATAGATAGCAGTGGTTGTTTCAAACAACAACAGTGGTAAAAAGTACCAACCTTAGGAAGCTTAAGTTTGATGATTTTACATTGTTTAGCATTTGTTGGCAGCCATCATTAGCAAATGCTCTCAGCAAATTTGTAAACATAGATAAAACTGGTCATCATTAAGTGATACAATACTTTCATTTGAAAGGTCTTAGTCCAGCTAATATTAAAGCTGAGTTGGATTCTACTTTGGGGGAGTCTGTTACTTCCTTTACAACAGAGAAACATTGGGTGGCAGAGTTTAAATGTGGCC
The DNA here is from genome assembly GCA_030762935.1 of Hymenopus coronatus. NCBI lineage: Eukaryota > Metazoa > Arthropoda > Insecta > Mantodea > Hymenopodidae > Hymenopus > Hymenopus coronatus. The sequence continues at coordinate 415,548,102 of CM060900.1, read as the reverse complement.
GTGTTTGCTCACAATAAAGCAAAATAGCATCATGAGGATGTTTCAGTCGAGTGTTTGGCAGTTTTTCTCTGCAATAAAGCTGAGTTTCTGCATCCATTCGTAACAATGGATGAAACCTGGGTCCATCACTTCACACCTGAGATGAAGGCACACTCAAAACAGTAGATTGGAAGGAGAGAATCAGCTCCAAAGAAGGCAAAGACAGCTCTATTTGCAGGCAAGTCATGGCGTCAGTTTTCTGGGATACCACGCAGGATAATTTTCATTGATTATCTCAAAAAAGGAGAAGCAATCAATGCCGAAAATTATGCGAAAGTTTTGTTTCATCAAGACAATGTACCAGTTCGCATGTCCATTATTGCCATGGCCAAAATCAATGAATTAAAGTTTTAATTGCTTCCTCATGCACCCTATTCACCAGATTTAACCCGCTCTGATTATTTTCTGTTTCCAAACTTAAAGAAATGGCTTGGTGGAAGATGATTTGCCAACAATGAGGTGGAATCTCAGTTGATGGCTATTTTGCAGATCTCGATAGTTCTCACTATAAACAGGGTATTGAAGCTATTGAACATCACTGGGAAAAGTGTATCATGCTGAAAGGAGCCTATGTAGAGAAATAAAGATGATTTTCCACAAACTTCTTGTGCTTTTTTTGTTAGGTTGGGTACTTCTGGGACAGCCCTCGTAATAATTCTGATAAATTTATCACCACCCTTTAGTTGTTCTATGAGGTTTTCCTGGTCATGGTATGTCCTTATTGCTACCTGTTGTTGTCTGGTGGTGAAGGGTGTAATGCACTCCCTTTATAGACATTCTACAGTATTTTGCAATTTTTAAATTGATAACCTGCTTGTGTAAGTGCTACAACTGCAGCATGTTTTTGTGTTGATATCTCCACTCTTGTAGCCATACTAACAATGTGCACACTTCAACTGTCACTTAGGAACTGAAATTCAGGAACCAAATAATGTATCTTAGCAATGCTTGAAGTTCACTATGGATATCACAACGCTACAGGGAACAACAGAGGTCCATCAATTGGGGCTTCAGTCATCAAATAGGTAAATAAATATACTAGACAGATAATTATTGTTTATGTACACAACATTCATTTTGGGAAATATTGCATCTAGATGAACACAACCACACAAACCTGTCATGTTTACAAGTGTACTATTCCTTTGCATACTCAACCATAACCATTGTATTATATCGTATCTACATGGAATTAAATGTAAATTATTAGGTGTATTGAAATTATTGAGCAGTAGTGTAGTTAAAAAAAGCTCCAAAGCTTAGATATTCAGTCTCTTTTGATAAAGACTGAAGTAATTTAACCTTTATTGTCCAGAATGTCTCACCACTAGATGAGCTATCCCAAACAATATTTAAATATCCTACAGGTCACCATGGGCAGATTTAGGATTTACATCCACTTTTTAAGTACCTAACACTGTTATATGGTTAAAAGTATGTTTGTTAAGTTATATTCTTACTGAGAATACTCTGAGTATTTAAAGATATCAGTGACATGCATACAGGGGGAGCAACCAACTGTAATAAATTGAAAATTGAACTGGAAAATTTTGTCTGAAGGTTAGAATACTAACACAACTGAATAGCACAGAAGCAGACAATATGCAGATTTATTAATAATATATGTTAAAGAAAAGTCAACAATTGACAATGTTTTTATAATAGAAGAACAATAGCTAAATGTCTAAGTAAGAAAAGCGGTAAGATATATTTATTTTTCGCACATTTAGAAAAGGCCTTCACTACCATTCAATGGGATGCACTTTGGTATAAATTGAGGACAAAGGGAGCGAGCAAAAAATTTGTTCAACTATTAGAGAGGTTGTATTCAGATAATAAATCCTGCAGTACGCTTGCCAACAACAAAGTAACAAATTGGATACCAAATACAATTGGTTTAAGGCAGAGTTTTAAGTTAAATCCCATTTTATTTAATTTGTTTATTGATGACATACTCCAAGAAATAGCAAAAGAAAATTCACAATACCTAGCAATCAAAAAAATAGATATTCTGGGTTTACTCTTTGCAAATTATCTAGTAGCAACAGCAATCACAAGTGGAGGTTTAAACAAAGCAATAGAAACAACAGAAAAATGCTGCAAAAAATGGGGTTTAAAAATTGAAAGTAAATAAGAAATTATAGTTTGTAAGAATGGGAATAAACTCAGCAGAGAAGAGAGATGGTGGTTAGAGGGGAGTAAATCTGAAGTTGTAAACCAGTTGATTACTTAGGAGCAAGGGTGAATAACAATGGAAAATGGACAAAGAAAAGGAAAAATGTGTTAGGTATGGGGAAATTAGCTATTAATAGCATAGAACACACTTAAAGGAAACACCAAATATCAGAGTAAACTGGCTAGATAGAATATATGCAGCAACAGTGGAATCAAGAATTAAACATTGCAATAGAGGTTTGGGGGGACTGAAAAAGGGTGGGAATGTATAGATCAAATTCATAGGTCCGTTGCAAAATGATATTGGGATTACCAAGAATAGCTCCAAACAGCATTAGTTGAATTGGGAAGAGATGGGAGGAAGGGATCAATTGTCAAATGGATAGTGAAATATTGAAACAGGATCCAAGTAGGTACTAGAGGAAGGAAATATTGTCAGAAACTGTTTTAGGGGACAAGAATCAGCAAAATGGGAAAGCAATTGGATGTGTCAATTTAAGGAAATTGTAAAAGAAGTAGGATTGGGTGAGCAAGACAACCAATAGACATTAGGGGGACAAAAATTATGGAATAAAGTGAAAGCAAAGACATATAATATAGAGAAACAAGAAATAATAGGTAGCTTAAGGGGTAAAAATATTTTAACATTATATAGGAATGTTAAAAAAGTATGGAGAATAAAAGAATACATTGATATCTCCGGAAAATGGAAAGAGAAGGTCTAACATGGGCTAGAGAAGGAACAAAGTTATTGAAAGGTCTAAAAGTTGATAAAGATCTATGCCCACTATGTAGCAAAGTCGATAAGAATATACACTGTATAATTGAGTGCGAGGAAGCTAAAACATGGAATAAAAACTGGGAAAAGTAACTGCCAGAGAAACTTTTTGGAAACAATAAGAAAGAATTTCTGAAACAAATAGGTAATTATACAGGGTAAGTAAGAGAGAAATGGGGGAGGAAAATCGCCAAAGAAAGAGGGGATCTTCATAATAAAACTGAAGAAGTTGTAGGTTATAAAAGAGATAATTAGAATAAGTTGGTAGGGTATAAAAATATACAATTAGAGGGAAAGGTACATATACATAATGGTTTTGCCAACTATAAGACATGACATTGTGGATATTCCTTTTTTTCAACACAATGGAATTACTTTTCAAGGTTGGTGAACACAGCGAGCAAGAAAATCACTCAAGTTTGTTATGTTATGTTATGCTATGTTAGAACACCCTCAAGAAATTGATTCAGATATTCTAGTACCAATGAAAGATTTCAAATTTGTAAATCCTATGCATATCGAACCTGCAAGGCTGGATTTGCAGCTACAATTAATATCTGTGTAAAATTATGTTTTTGAAAACTATTTTTGTCGTTGTAAATAATTTGATATATTTAAATAGTTATCAGTTGAAAAACACACAAAATTAAAGCATCTTGTAGCTAAAAAGTTGGCTATATTTGTGTGAGCAGCTGTTTTCACAAATGAATTAATGCCAAGTCAGAATATAGATCTTGTTTGAGTGATAAACATTTGTCACTGCAGCTGAAAATAGCTTTGTTGGAGACAACCCAAATTTTAACAAAATAACTGCAAATGTAAAAGAATGTAATTAAAAGTGTAATTTTTCTATTTTATTTTATTGGAATCTAAACTGTATAAAACAATCAGTATTATTTATTTAAGAATCAGCAACTAACACTGCACTTATTGTCTGCTTGTTTCTCCATCTATCTGTTAGTTTTGGTTTCAAACTATGTGGTGTTAGGCGACTTTGCAGGTTTCATGCCAAGTGGTTTGAGGTTTGCCCATACCTGCTTTAGAAGATGAACTGGTATATTTGTTTAGTCAGCTGTGTATGCAGCATGTATATGTGTAAATATATTAGTTCAAGGTGAACAGACTGACTTAGGAGAAAGAATTTTTTTTTATATTTTAAGAATGGAGAATGGGTTAAAGGTTCTAGTTATCTGTGAAGACTTTGAATCACATACCTTGTATTCAAAGTGGAGGAACCATTTAATAAAATGCCAATGTAATGAATGTATTTGTTTATCTTTACTTACAGAATTGATGGTAATATTTTTGTTTATTCTTAATATGCCTTTTTTCAGTTTTCCCTTTGTGATACACATATTGCAACATTTTTTCGGATTCATATCTATACCAATTTTTTTTTAGTTCTTCTAATTACAATACATGACAGTTCTGATGTTGCATGTTTGTTGCTACCAGCTATAATGGTATCATTCACTAAATCTATAATTGTGAGAGAAACAGGTTGGGGAAAATAGATTTCCTGAATTCCTTTGATAAGCTCTTCCATCAGTTCATAAAAAATACAATTTGTAGCATTGCTAATGCTGGTGACAACAGTGATCCTTACGTTATACCCTTTTAATGATAATGAAGTTTTGTTTTGCCTTAATTAAGAGAATTTTACTTTGCTTATGTTGCCTCTTTGAAGATTAATTATTAACTCTTGCAGTTTGATTAATAATTAATTCCTTCACTTAAGCTGTGTTTAAGTGATTATGATAATATTATCAAAAAGTGATAATATTTATAATGATAATATTATCATATATTATATTAAAAACATCTACGAATGTGTCTGCAAGTTCTCCTTTATTTTCTCTTTCTTATTGCAGCAGATGATTGAGAATGAATGTGTTTATAAGTCAGCTAGGACGGTTATTAAAATATCTATGACATTCATTAAAACTGATAAAATTGTGCAGGTTTCAGCCTGTAAATGTTCAATAATTCTTGTAATCGCTGAACAGATAGTGATGGCTCTCCAGTTTGACAGTTTTTGTGTCTTCTTTTTTAGTACTATAATTGTATTACAGAGAAAGTAGTACACTCTACCCAAAAATGTGATACCGATATTTAAACAGAAATGTGTGTTTTGAGAACTCCAGACTCTAAAAAAAAGGCATTTATAGAAAAAGATCCATCTGGGTGCATGTATGCTTGCATGACAACAGCATAACTCAGTGTTCCTCAGCTTACAGCACACCTTTCATGGGCTTTGACTCAACATGACACAAAAAAATGTCTGACCCTCAAAATCATATTTATTTTAATATAATAAAATATTACATCATTATGTAATAAATTATCATCACCTTTATTATCACTATCATTATCATCATCATTATTGAGGCATACACATATTCACCATTTATTAACTTTAATTTGCTGTAGAAAATGTGTATTTCCAACATGAATTTTAAAGTAAATAACCCTAATATCTCTCTCTCTGTCTGTCTCTCTCTCTCCATCCCTCTCCCCCTCCCCCTCTCTCGCTTTCTCTCTCCCTCTCTCTCTCTCTCTCCAAAAATCTACTGACCCTAAATTACCCTCCCACAGCTGTAGTTTCTTTTCGCTGTCCTTGCTTCATCTATTTCTACCGTAATGCCGTTTTTATCTAGTCTTTTCTCTGTTACGGAAACACCAATGTAAACAAACGTTTCTTGAGAACGAACAACAATCCCCACCGTGTGAATAGAAATGTGCATTTTGCGTAACAGAAAAATTTGTCTTGGTGGATCCAGTACACAATAAATATGCACACAAACAGTCAAGTGAACGTGAGAGAAAAAGCTGTTTTGATGCACATTTGCTTTCTTTTTAACACAATGACTTTTGTTTTCTACATCGGATGTGTTTCCGAGTTCCAATTTGCAGTATGGGTAGCACTACAGTTAGCACAAATACGAGTGTTAGACAGAACACCGTGATTTATTAGAAAATCTCTTAATATATACGTATCTGGCACAGTTTGAATGAAATAGTTGCAGTTACTATATAACCATCGCAAGTGTTGAACCTCGTACCTTTCGATTTTCACATTGCCATTTTATATGTTGAACTGCAAATGGGGACTAGTGTTGTCGCCAACGCATGGTTATTTCTTCCGTCAGACCAACACCCAAAAATCCGTCAAAATTAGAAAGTTCCATATTTTCTTTCAAAATTAAAGATTAAATTAAAACTTCCCAGACGATCGCATTTGTAGTGGACGAAGCAGCGCAGGGGCGGGTTTTCTCCGGTTTCCCACGACATCGCATTCCACCGGTGCTCCATCTTCATTCTATGTATCAGTGTCATTGCCTGCGGTGATATATGTAGTCAAAGCGGGCGTTAAACCCTATCAAAATAATTAAAAATGGGGCATCTGTAACAATTGTTCATTATTTAGCCATTCTCTTCTAAAATGTCATACATACCGCTTACCATCTGTTTCATGAGGCAATTAAAAAACAAGAAGAACAACAGTATAAAATGACTGTTAGACCACAACGGAACACCGAATGCTGCATTCAACTTCACACTGATTCATAATGTAAAAAACACGTTAATGCAAGCCATAATACATGCAATATAATATTAATATGCGGTAATAGGGTACTACTTATCTTTGCTTACAAGAGAAAGTAGAGCCATATGCCACAGTGTTATATTTACGGATTTATTCAGTCATCCGAGATGTTTGTTACTGTTAACTGTAAATAAAATAACTGTTTACATTGTTTAACAGGAAGGGAATCTTTTCTTTTCAATTGAGTTTTCGCTTACATCCTATATGTATGTATTTAATGCAACAATTTGTGTGTATATGATTCACTCCCGTCACTTTTTCTAAAGAAAACCAATATAACATTAATTAATAACTTCTAAATTTTGCCCGTTATACAACTTAAAATCCACCAAGAGAGAATTAGCGGCCCAACTTGTACATAATTACCAATAAAACATAGTCACATTTTTTAACACACTTCCAATCGTCTTTGTACCTTAGTTACGTTGTACATAGTTATTTACACGCGAGTTATATTTATTTGTCACTATTGTGTTAGTGTGGTTGAGATTTACCAAACTAACACATTTTATTTCACTTTGATATTGTGGTTTCTTGCAACTTCATTTGTACCGCCTATGGTGACCTCATAGGTAGTCATTAGAGATTAGGTTTTCACTTTCTTCTTTGTGTGTTCTTACCACTCCTTATAATTGGGCGCCCGGCAGTACTAGACCCTCTACCCTGAGATCTGGATGCGCTTCTGTTAATATGCTGCTTTTACCTTTGCCGTGATTGTCTGCTAGGATTTTCACCTTCCAATGTTTTTCCTCTGTACTTGACGGAACGCTGTTGTAGTTGTCAGGAGCATTCTTCAGCCTATTGCATGACTTCAACTTGGATTTCCTGTTCGCTGTTTTTCTCGAAGAGACACGAGAAACTTACTGGTTTCTACTTTCACGTTCCAAACAACCTCTTGTGAAGATTTTGCCAGTCGCCTAAGTTTTTGCCAACCACTCTTCTCGTTGTTATAGATTAGTCTATTTGTAATTTTCTCTTCTAAGCTTTTATTTTCGTCATTTAGGATGTTGTTCCTCGCTTGCTGTATGTAAGTCTTTAGTAAGAATCTCAGTCATCAATTGCAGCGATGCGATGCTTCCTTATCATTCGTCGCATTGCTTGCTACCACTGACATTGCTTCACATGACTGTATTTTATCACGGCCGCTGTCTTTCCTTTATCTTCACTGCTGTAAATATCTTCGAGGTTACTGTTGATTTTCGTTTCACCATATTCGTATCAAAATTACGTAGCTTTGTTTTATAGTACTCACCCACGTCTGCCAAGCATAGGAATTTCCAAGTAAAGCCAAGATGAAAGGAATTTAGTTGTTTTTTTTTTAAGTACAGTTCTGGAGTCTGATCGGGACTCCGGCGCTGTATACCCTACTTTTTATTACCTAATTTGTTTACTTTGATTACTGTACGATTACTGAATTTCTGTTTTACTTTTTACACACACACATATACACAAAGATATAACACCCATGCCCAAGGCGGGACTCGAACCCACGATCCCCTGCGCTGCGAAACACCAAAGCGAGACACTTTGGCGAGCGCGGCCATGGGGACCGGCTAGTTGAGCTGTTATCAGTTTTTTCATGTGGCGACGTCACAGATAACAATCCTACCCTCATCCCTTGTATAGGACTACTCTCGAGATTATGTTTTAGCTGCTGTCAATCACTCTTGGCTGTTGTGTATGTTCTATGTATTGATGATGGTGTGAGTGTATTGTTAACTTGAAGCAAACTGCTTAGAAATTCATGTAGCTGATCATTAAATTTCATGTATCAACGGTATCCACTGCCTGTGGTGCCATACACGGTAACAATGATTGTTAAACACTACTAAATAAAAATGTATAGAGTAAGAGACTTAGTTTTAGGCGTTGTGTTTACAGGATCGAGATAAGGGTGCCACAAAAGTTCACTTGCAAGATACTGTAGAAGAGATGAAAAAGTTTAATGCTCGACGAAAGTTAAAGGGTGCTGTGTTGGCAGCAGTGTCTTCCCCCAAGTGGACCTCATTTTATTCAGATCCTAATTCAGATGGCTTCTCCGACTTTGGTGAGGATGAAGTAACATCTTCGGGTGAGTTCATTCATGTACCATTACACTTTTGGGTTTTGGAAAGATACATTATGCATGAAAAGAAATTGGTTACACTGAATAATTGAAATAGTTAATTGTATAAAGGGTAACAGTAAGATCTCTATTTAATATTTTTCCAGGGATCAAGCAAAATATTTACATAAATGATGACACTTTTTTTTTTTTTTTTGTTAAGAAAGTTACAATAGCTACTTTATTTTTAAAATACACAATGTAATCGGTACTCAATAAAATGAGAATTATTTTCTTTGTCATTGACATAAAATGTTAACATGTTTAGAGATGATTGCACTTCAGTTAAAACATAAAAAATGAAAACAGATGCCATCATTATGCTCATTTATGTGTATATGACTGGAAGTGGTTAACTATCTTTAAGCAAATGCTTTAATATCAAACTTTTAATGAAAACAAAGTATGTGGATGAAATTTGTTTAAGGTGAGTCACAACTAGTAGCATTGTAATTCAGAGGTGGCTCCTCAGGGTGGGAAAGCCTACCTAATAGTTTAAAAAATATTTTTAAAAACTGTTTAATCATTCTCTTAACAAAATTTATGCATATTGAAACTTAACTGAAATGTTTCCACTTAGGAAAAACAATCTACATATAATGTTATATCCCAGATAGTTAGAAGTACTTAAATGATGAATTCTTGAAAGTTCAGCAGGTCTGCTTTCTTCTGGAAGGAAAGAGTGATCTTTTAAATGAGAGTATGTTAGATACTGGAACAATATAAAAGCAATTGTTGCTGGTCTGTGAAGGGCAGGCAAATCCTGAGCTAGCCTTACTTCTAATGTCATGATCACAGTTACAAGCATTTCGCACCCCATAGTAAGCATTAGGGAAAGTGCTATTAAAAGTGCTGGAGTGGTGCATGCATTGTACATCAATACCACAGACAGTAAATTTGTTTGCTCTGTCGATTGTTAAGAATTCTCCAGAAAGTGAACTAGAACATGTGCACAAAGTTTATTTTATGCAAAAAATGTATTGCTGCACTAGCAATCATGTGTTTTGAAGAATCAGAGAACTAGAAGGGCAATTTCCTTTGTAAGTACCAACTGAATAGTAATGCACCTTTTTAGGTCCTAATAATTACTGCATTACATTGTGAAACAATATTCCAACTACCTTTAGAAAATGTTTTCCCACTAAGGAGCTAGTTTCATTACAAAATTATTATGGCATGTGTTTTGACTTTTCAAGATGGAGAAAAGAGCTTGAGTTTGTGTACTCTGACAACTAGTTCTTGTCTCACAGTGTAACTGAAGTTATGATACTGTTTGTGAAAGATGATATTCAAAGTATGTTACTGGAAGCTTACAGACTGTTTACCCTAGCTGCAACAATTCCTTCCACGAGTTGCAGCATTGAGAGAAGCTTTTCCTGCATGAACAGAGTGAAGTCTTACTTAAGGAACAAATGGGACAGGGCAGGGTACAGCTTTAACAATGGTGTCTGTTGAATGCAAACTTCTTCATTTGCTGGAAAAAACAGGACATATCAGTCGATATGTCAGCATGAAAGATCACTACATTGATCTACTTTACCAGTAAAGGTACCTAAGCAAAACATTTCTACTAGATTTCAACTTTGTGTATTGCAAATATTTGCCTACCCTGAAAATATCACTGCGAGCCACCATTGTTGTCATCACATATTTTATTCAGTGAGCAAGTGATGTCAGTGCTACTAGCTACAATTCATCTTCAGTAAAGTTCAATAATGCAGCACTGTTTCTAGCTTCTTTTCATGTATTAAGAGCTTGTGGAAGAGTTCAGTTTTTCATTAGTGGCATGAAGAACTGAGACACTCACAGCTTTCAAACATTACTTACATGAATCTTTCCAAGTTCATTGCCTGTACAAGGGGAAAAAAGGTTACTTAATGCATTATATTCAGATTTCACAAGTGCAAAAACAAATGGAAAATATTTCAAAATGTTTCAAATTGCAGAAAACATGCATGTGAATCAGTTATAACATATTTATACTTAATATTGAGAGATTTCCAGGCTTGTAGGTCATGATCTAGAGGATTCGAAAATTTTGCATTTGGCTATAATATTGCAAAATGTTGGGGATCTTGATACCCTCTAGACCATGGGCTACTGCTAGCCCAGGAATTTCTCTCCGTCATTGCACTAGCCATGAAAATTAAGCTTTGTATATATACTGGGTGTTCATTTTCATCTGTGACTTCACGCTTGCTGATAAAGCAGGAATGACATCATAGTTGACTGGTGAGCCTACATTGAAGCTATAATCTCTCTACTAAGAAGAACTAGTGATCATTTGCAGAAGAGGAAGCTGACACAGGGACAGGAGTCACCTACTAGCTTCCCTTTGAGTAAAGTAAAGGGAGAAAATTTGCTTGATGATCCTGTGAACACCTACTGTGCACTGCATGATCAACTGTGGGGAAAGCAAGAACAGATAATTCCTTCAGTTATCTGGCAGAATGTAACATTTTTATTTGAAATATTTAATTTAAAATTTCACCTATCATAGATTCATAATTAGTATGACAATTGCCCTATTATGTCTGTTGCATTAGTACTTATACCTCAGATATGAACATAAACATATTTTAATAGGTTTGCTAGCCATTGGTAATCTAACATAAGTAACTAAAAAAAATTATAATATTAACATAATAAAATAACAAGCTCCTTAACATTTTTAAAACCATTATAATTGCCTTTTATCACCTCCAGTATGGGAATGAATTTGTAATGAAAAACCTTCACATTTATAGTAGTTAACATGAACAGGCATCTTGGTAATTACTTGGGATCAAATGCAATTTGGAAGAAATGCTCTTCTTGGTAACTGTCATACTCACTTGCATGGCTTCATAATGATGACACAAATTGAATTGTCTGAATGCAGAACTTTGCCAAAAACTAAGCGCTTATTCCACCATTTTCTATAAATAAAAACATTCCTCTTAGGCAGGCATAAACATAGGATTTGATCATTTGTATGCTGAATTGTTTTCTATACCCAACATTATAATCTGACACACAACACACTACACAAGGAAGATAGACAACCCTTGTTACAAAATCATGCAAATTGACGACACCTGACCTAGAAAGAGCTGTAATAGTTTATGGAAAAGAAAGTAAACCACAGTGCTCTATATGTTGTTGGGTTACTAATACAACCAGTCTGTCCATATCCCCTTCTGGTGCAGTACTGAACAACGTTAAAATTTTCTCTATTTTATTTTGACAAGATGAGTATGCATAAAACATATCTTGTGTCTGTAGTGAATGTTCTTATCATTCTGGTATCAAGATAGGAGCAATGTATAAGTGTGATTTATATTAATACATAGATAGATACCTACTCTGAGCCATCTAGTGTGAATACCTGCCACTAGAGGCACAGTAATCAAGTTGCATCACTAGGATTGTGTCACATTAAGTATGCTCGTCATTCACAAGAGGAAAACCACATAAACTTGATTCATCAGTTACATAAATAGGGTAGGAGATAAATACCTTAGTGAAAATAATTTTATATTTAGAAGAGAACAGTGCATATAACATATAAGTGCATCTCATTTTGTCTGCTTACTAATAGCATTACCATAAATGAAGCACAAATTTTAGGGTCAAATGTGTTTTAAATGGCCCTGAGCAAATGTCTCTGCTGTGCTTGCATACATCACATCACCTATATAGTTGGGCAGGGCAGAGGAGGGTCAACCATATGACCCCTTATGTAAACAACCGAATGTGTGAGATAGGGAATAATAGCAATCCCAAAAACATTGTGAAATTTTCCTCATGAACATAAAAATAGAAAATAGCCAAAAAAAAAAAAAAAACCTTCAAATACTGGATCACCACATCATTCTTAAATGCTAATACAAATATTTGCAGTTATCCACCTCCCAACGTGTGTGTGTGTGTGGGTGGGCAGGCGGGCGCGTGTGTGTGTGCGTGCATATGTGCATAAAAAATATCCTAATTTAAGTCAGAGATAGATCCAAATGAGACTGCAAAATTTGGAGATGTTTGGCAACAGTGTGCTCTCCCTTGGAGGTGAGTGGGAAAATAACATTTAGGGGGAAAGGCCAGATCCATTGCATAGTGGAATGTATGCTGTTTTTCTTTTACTGTGAAGTATTTATTGCAATACATAAACAATATGCTTGTATAATTTGGATGTCTCTGTTACTCCTCTGAACATTGATTAATATTAATATTGGTAGTTCTATTTATTTCTCAAGACATTAGCCTGCCTTCATGTATTTTAAGGGAAATGCATAGCAAACATACAAAACAAAACACACTTGTTTGAAATTTGGAATTTTACAGCCAGTGTCACTGCAGTATGTTCAGGTTTCCAGGTTTGTGGGTCATGTTCTAACCACACAAACTCTCCCAGAAGTATTGGATGCATTTTTGACAGTCACATTTAGTGATGTGTTGGCAAGTTCCTTCTCAGGTGTTCAGAGAACTACTACCATGTCTGTTTATGCTGACTTATATGTGTCATGGAGGCAAGGCTATAACATCTGTTTGCTGTAGCTGGAGAAGTTGCTGTGACTCTCTTTTTCAATGCCTTAGCAAGAAGTTCTCTACAATAAGGGTAGCCAAGGTCATTAAGTTTCTGATTCATGAATGGTAGGTCTGAAGTTCAAATCTTGCCAAGGCCACCTGAGGCTATATTCTGGGTTCTCCTCAGTCCTTTTAACTGGAAAAGGCAGGGAGGTACCCCAAATTTAGGCCTGGAACATTTTCTTTGCAAATTTCCTTTCCCAATTATCATATAATTTCATTTCATGCATCATCACTGTCACTGCCTGTAGTGCCATTTAAATTAAGAGAAAGCATTAAACATTATTTAAAAAACAATATAATTATCTTTCAGTGGCTTTATTTTTGTGTTCTGGAGATATGATGACAAGTATTATGAAGTCTCAGCTCTTCCTCCTTCCTATAGAAACTATGTCTATATTTGTAAATTTCAATAGTCTCTCAATACAAGCAAGATGACAGTGATGTAGCAGATAGGATTTCTGTATTTTAACCATAAGTATAGCCAAGAACAGCTGCTGAAACAGTGAGGTTTACTATGTTAAGTGTAATGTATTTATTAATCCTTAAACTTTTTACATATTGAAACTTGTACATCATACAGCTCAGGTAGACCATATAGGCTTATATAAAAGGCTGCAGTGTACATGTTTCAGTCTGTATTACTGTTTTAATATCTGCTGTTAACTATTATCTCTCCCTCTTTTTACCAGTTCTATCCTAACTTTTTTTACATTCATGTTTTGTTCCCTCCCGTTCTAACTTTATAGCTTATTGTTCTAATAAGGGATTGATCCCTTCATACCGTTTAATCCAATATTTGGTTGCCCACATCTTATTCAGTTTTTCCCCTTATGTGCCAAGTTTTCTAAAAGTACTGTAGTTTAACATTCCCCATCCTCAAGATACCATATAGAAAATTTTTTCTCACTTGGTCTAGTGTTTCTGTGAGCTTCCACCTGCAAATCTCTGCCCCACACATCATAATAGATCCAACAACTGCCCCAATAATGATCAGTTTCACAGGCATATTTGTAATTCTGTTTTGTGTATGTAGAGTTTCTGCAGCTTCCATTCTACACTAACTATGATGATGTATAGGATTACCAAATTGATATTCAGGTGCTCTGCACTATTTAAGTGTCATTTGAATAAACTTTTCTTTCCATGCAAGTTTATCCCCAATAGGTGTGTTTTAAATAAGGTAGAGCAGGTGTTTCTAAAGGATAAACTAAATACAGCTATACGGTTTTATTAAAGCCAGGGCTCAGATTAATGGGTAAGAATGATAAACGTTTCTGTTTGGCATAAATGCCTTTAACATCTGTTACATACAATTTTATTAATACATTGTACTACAAATCAGTGGTCATGCTCCTCATAAAATATTTAATTTGAAACCTGGCATAGACTGTAACATTGAAAAGAAGTGCACATACAAATATCTAACAGAAACTTTGAACTTCAACTAGGCAGTATTAATATCATTGTCAAGTTCTGGTCCTAAAACTTGATAAAATAATTCCAATGATATTTCACTGCTATTTTATCAAAATATGAAGATTTAATAAGCTATTAAAAACATTAAATACAAAGTTTATAAAGTACTTGGTAAAGGACTGTAGTGTAAGTGTTGTGATGGTGTTTGTTCAAGGAGCCGTGAGCCTGGTGCTGGATTCTCTGGATGATATACACTGTCTACAGGAAGCCCCAAACAGAGACTTCCTACATTCTGTGTTAGAGGACCGCCAACTCCATGCCCTGCTTGAGGTGAGTAATACTCAGGCTTATTATCAGCATAATTTTGTTATAAACACATTATCTATCAAAATCAGAAGATGCAAAATTGTAGAAAACCACATTTACAAAAATAGGGATGCCAGGATAGCACAGCAGTTTTGTTCTTGGGCCTCATGCTGAGGGTGTCATTTTATTCCTGGCTTCGGAATGGCAATTTTAAGTCTCCACCTCTGACTTGCTCATGGAGTATCCCCAAGGGCCAGTGTGATTTGGAGCCCATAGTAAAAACTGTAGGTCCTCTCATCCCGCTGCCATCCTCATCATTACCTTATCACCAAAAATAACCGACACTGCCCATTGAATGCCTCCACCTCAGAAGTGAGTCCAGTCATCACTTAGTAGAATGAAGTAACCGCTAGGGTTGATCAGACCACATGGAGGAGCATTGGTTTGGTTACTACCCAACATTTACAAAGTACATTACACACTAAGGAAGGTCTAGTTTAGTAGATAAAGAAAATTTGTAAAATATTGAAGGTGTAATATATCAGGAACTTCAAAACGTCTTGAAGCAGATAACATTGTTGTCCTGCAGGAAATAAAGAATGGTGTATAAATTATCTCCCCACCTCCCAGAAATTTGCTTAACTCAAAATAAGCTATGAATAAAGTAAGACAGAAATTATATGTTGTTTGATAAACTAAGTGAATTGGTAAAAGTAATATTTCCATCCTTGCCATAATCTTTTGTACCCTAAATCAACATTTCCAGAACTATTTTCTTTCAAGCTTTTCTGCAGTGGTCTGTTGGTTTTCATAAAATCATTCTGCTTATCTTTGTATATGTGGTAGGCAATTTATTTATGGAGAGTTTTGAAAATAATGCTTTGGAGGCATGTAGAAAAGAAACTGAGCTTTTAATATCAGTATGTTCATAACAACTGTGTTATGTGGCCACATGGAGAAAAGCTCTAAGAGGAGGTTTTAGCATATTAAAACAGCATGTACTAAGATTCAATTTATTATGGAAAAGGAAGAGGATGATAAACTTTCTTTCTTAGATGTTTTAATAATCGAATATCCTAATGGTGAATGAGGCCTTAAATCTCATAGGAAAGTCACAAACCAATAGAGTTTACATAAAGATAAAATCGTTATGTCAAACAGAAGAATGGTGTCATCAAAGCACCATTAGTATTGTGAATGAAAGAAATTTCTGAGCTGTGGTTTTTAAAGGAGAAATTGTAAGTTTTGTGACAGTTTTTCAGGTTATTCTGCTAAATCAGGGGTTGACAAATCCAGGCCAGTTAATGATATGCTGTACTACTACCAACAGGGGCTAAGCAGTATGCTGCTCAACCATAACTCTCCCTCCTTCACTCAACAAGTGCTCAAACATAAAATACATGCTATGGTGCACATTATACCAGGAGTTGCAAACATTAATTTAATGAGTGTTACTTGATGACGTTCCCCTTGCTGGAAATATTACAGGACAGGGTTTATTTATTTGGTGATGGATGGTGGGTTGGGATGGGATGGATATTTTATTCATCCTGCAGATCATACATATGTATATGGGTACCATGATATAGGATAAGTCAAAACAGTATAAAAAATTATATTTACAATTATTTACAAAATTCTTGTTGTAGGCTTGATGACTTACAATATTGCAATTATGAATATTTAAGATTAATCATAGATTAGATTATTGTGGTTTTAATAATTTACAAAACTTTATTGCAAACATGGATAAAAATATGCAGCTTAAAATACAAAAATGAAAAAAAAAAAGTTACAATACAGACACAGGCTTTAATAATCATATTAATTAAATACAGTATAAAGGTAAACATGACAGATAAAAACCAAGTAATGAAAATACTGCAGGATAATCAATGTAGGTCATGTCAAAATGAAATACATACAATATTTACAAGAATAAAAATGTCAGAAGCCTAATACAATGTAAGGTTTTATAAGAAATAGGAATTGTCCCCCTTTCTCTCCCCTCCCCCTCTTTCCCTTCCTCCTCCTCCTCTCTCTGTCTCTCTCTCTCTCTCTCTCTCTCTCTCTCTCTCTCTATATAAATATTATGAATGGATTTTACAATACGTTTTTGAAATAACAATTGCATACTAAGACTGGTTTACCTATATTTAGAAAACTTTGGGAACATTTCTAACTCTACAATCATTTTCTGCAGGTGTTAGTGCTTGTTTGCCTCATCACAACATGCTTATGGCAATCTTTTTCCATACAAAGATTGTAAAATTTAACTGCGGATAGCAATTGATGAATGAAAACTTTGGTGCTGTGTTGAAAGTAAATACTTGTTAATTTACATTAGGTGTATGCAAAACAATAATGCTTAAGCTTGAAACTGTAGTGTTCAATTGAAGGGAACAATAATAAGGAAAAGTAATTTAAAAAGCCTATCACTCAATATGCATTATGCATAGATCAAAACTGTGTTAGTGAACTTTTTGTATGACAGTGCTACTGGAGCTTAAGAAACCCAACGCCCGAATCCATACATCAGGTAACTGCTGGGTTTCATTCAATGATGTCACCATTCCTGATAGTGATAGAAGGTCTATAAACCAAAAAGAAACTCAAACAAGAGATCAGATCCTCTAATGCTTAAAAGTACATTGCATTTGCCATATATCTATATAGTATTGAGACCTTCTATTAGTTGCAGTAATGTTAACATCATTGAATGAAACCCAGCAGTCATATGATGTATGAGTTTGGAAGGTGAGTTTCTGTAGCTCCAGTAGCATTGTCATACAAAAATTTCTCTAACAGAGTTTTGATCTATGCATAATATATAGGGGCAACAAAACACAGCAACATACAAATTTCAGAATGTAAATAAACTAATGCTTACACAAATAAAAGAATTGGCTGCCATGGACCACACAATATTTCTGAACAACCATAAGATATATGAAATAATCAAACCAAAGTTTCATTTCCCAATAAAATAAATAAAAAAGAGGAAGGACTAAAATTTAATTGATCATGCACTCCTACACTTAGCAAACATGCTTTTCCCACCATCCATCAATATCAATGTGCTTCTCTTTCACAAGTTTCAGCATTTGTAGGCAATGAATAATTAGCAACATCTAGAAGCTTCCATGTATATAAAGACAAATACAATTCACCCCATGTCTATCCTCTGATTAACCTTTCATAGTTATGGACAAATTGTAGCTTTATAAAATCTAACGGATGATAACATCAAGCTTGGAAGAGCATAATTTTAGAATTCTTATCTCTCATATACAATTTTCTATGTAACAAATTGATCAAGAATATTAGCAAACTTCATAATATGGGCAATATTTTTTGTCCTTACTTTTCTTGAAATTGTGATATTTATAATGCCAGTATGATGCAACCTTTACAGTATGCTTGATGAGTTTTGTCAGTTAGTACATTCAACATGAGTAATAATGTTACAATTCAGTTTGGACCATTCCTTAAATAGGTGACAGAATTTCAAAAAGTATCAAAGTCAAATCTATTGCCTACCAGAGAATTACCAAGCAGATGTTAAGAAAAAACATACCACAATCGACAGTTTTGATATAAAATGGGATCACATGCTTGCAAACTGTCAATTTCATTGCATTGTAATGGAGTACATGACTAATATTGTGTTTTCATGAACAAAAACTATTTTGATCTGGCACTTGAATTATTCAAGGAATGCTTCATTTTGATGCTGCCTGCTGTGCACATGAATTTATATGTGCTTTCCCTGAATTTTTAGCAATTTTCGTGACAGCACCTTATTGAAAAGGTTTATAGGTATGTTCATAAGTTGGTATAATAATTACCTATATAAATAAAAATGCAGAGTAAATAAATGAAACAACAGTCATACAGGACAAATAGCAGCCTCAAAGGAAATAAAATAAATAGAATAAAATTAAGCGTGAAACAGAGAAGTTTTCTTTTTTTTTTTTTACAGGCCAATTTTTTAGTTTGTTGCTGTTCAAGTTTGTATTCTGTTTAAAATGGTGTATATGGGCAAATAGTGTATTTATTTCTTCATGTGTGTTTCCCTATTCCTTAGAAAAAAAATTAGATAACCAATAGCTAGAATGCCCAACTATCTTGTGTATGACTCTTAGTGGAAGATGGG
Source organism: Hymenopus coronatus (assembly GCA_030762935.1). Lineage (NCBI taxonomy): Eukaryota > Metazoa > Arthropoda > Insecta > Mantodea > Hymenopodidae > Hymenopus > Hymenopus coronatus. Next base: position 415,528,955 of record CM060900.1, on the reverse strand, counting down.
AATTAATTAGTAAGTTCACAGTGGCAGTTTTAACATTTATGTTATTGAAGCGAAATCTAAGAACTGACAAATTTTTAAACAATTAGAATTAGAAGCTGTAGAATTTATCAGTATTTTTGCTTCTTAAATAATATTTGATATGCCCAAGTAAAATGGAAAATAGATATATAAAATTTTGCTACTTATAGAGATGTATACTAAATATTGCCTGATGCAAAAAAAAAAAAAAAAAAAAAAAAATGGTGTAGACATCTTTCTCTTGCATTGCTTAAATATCTTCTCACAAAAATATGGATAAAAATATGCATAGCATTTACTCCCTTGATATAATATCATAGATTTAAGTACTGAGAAGCAGCATGCCTTTTGCAGAATGGCTGCTGCTGCTGTTTTTTTTTTTGTTGCATAAATTAAGAGTAGGAGTAGCGGGATAGATATTTAATTTGTTGTGTTAAGCAAGGTGTCCTGGCAGTTTGGTCCTCTGCTGTGATAGTCAACATCAGTACAACTACTGGAGCTGTCTATAAAGATTGGTAGATAACATTGCATAACCTGGGTGAAGTATTGAGAATTTCATATAACAGTGTTTTTAGAATTATGAATCATTTGCGCATGATCCTGTATGTGTGTGCATTGAGTGCTGCTTCTGTTGACTCTAAACAAAAGAATTGGTGAATGGAGACATATCTTGAGGTACAGTGGCTCTTAGCTGATGAAAGGGATGCATTTCTAGAGTCAATTATCACCAGTGATGATTCTTGATTGCATCATTATGATCTTGAAGGAAAACAACAGTGGAAATTGCCAGGCTCTGCAACTTCAAAATGGCAAAGATTGTTCTATCTTTAGGGAAGGTAATGATGATTATATTTTTTTATTATATTATTTGCTAGCATACAGTTCCCCTCACAATATTATTACAATAGCACACTACACATCAGTATTGACTAAACCGAGGAAGCATATTACAAAGATACGACCAGAACTTCATTGGTCTGGGTGGAAACTTCAACACGACAGAGTGTGATGTCATATTGCACATCAATTCATGAGTTTTTGGCTAAATTCAAATTTACCTGTGTGCAGCATCCCCTTATAGCCCTGATCTTACTCCCTGTTTTATTCCTGTCACTATAAACAAAGCTCCAAGGCATTTGATTTGAGAACTCTGATTCTCACGGACCGGACAAAGAATGACCAGCATCATGTTTTCAAGGACTGGCGGAAATGATATAAGAATGGAAATCAAGAAGGAGAGGACTAGTTTTAAGAAAGATCATGTATACACTGAAATGGAGTAATAACATCCATAAAAAACTGTCCCCGTCTTTGCTTATCAGTCCTCATATTTTTTTAAGATCTTGAAATCCTATTATTTATCCAAGGCCAATGATGTCAAGAAGCTCACATAACAAGTTCTGCCATTGAAAATAATGTAAATTATGCTTTAGGACTGCTAAAAATTGGACTTGTATATTTTAATACACTTATCTAGGTTTTATCATCTATTCCCAGGTAGCTTTAGTGCTTTGGAATCCTAGATGATTTCAACACTTTGTTCATTACATGATGTGTTATTCTCAGAATAAACAAAGGAAATGAAGAGGAGGAAAAGTAGCTGTTTTGATTATAGTCTTAATGGTATGCTTGAAACTAGAAAGCATTCCATTTTGAAATCTTGGAAACATATCATAATACATATTTTAACTTTTGCTGGCATATTTGTTTGCATGTTTTTTTTTTCATGTTCAAACCAAAATACGTGAAAAAATGTATATGTAATATGTTACATTTCTTTGAAAACTGGACAGTTTGGCTTTGAGACAAGTACATATTTGAGAATTAGAAATTAAGATTGGCAATTAAATAATATTCAATTTATGTAATCCTCATGAAATATATTTAGTTTCTTTCTTCACTGTAATGAATGAATCATGTATATGATGCCAAGAATAAGAAGAAGAGATTTCCTACCTACCAATACCTTAGACCTGTTTATTTTTCCTGTGTATATAGAGCGGTTGCATGCTTAGAGATGGAAGCTATGCATCCATGAAATTAATGTTTTTTATGCACACAAATTGTGAGCAAAATATTTGTCCTTTTATCTCTTAAGAGGATATGTGGATAGACCTTCATGTGTTTTAATTTCAGTCATTACCTTCAACCATGATATGTAATGTTCTACCACTTCATCTCCACAAATATTTCTTAAAGATGGACTCATAGCTGATTGTTTCTTGTCACAATGAAAAAAGTTTTGTGTAAACTGGATATTTTGTTTGTTCATCTATTTATTTCAGTAAGTTACAATACATTGGTAGCTGTCTGGATTGGCACAGACCATTTTTAGACATATGCCACAACAGGATGACATATGCTCAGAATTAAACAATAAGTTGAATAACCTATTACTAATACTAATTACTCATTACTATAACATATCACCATAATTTTACTTCATAATCCACAAGCACTAGCCAAAGTTAATATTCATAAGTTCTGCTCCTGTTTATAGCTTTTATTTTGAAATTACGCTGTCACATTTGACCAAAATTGATACCTTTTTATTAATTAGCAATTTGAAAATGCATTTGCACCTTTTATTAAGTATAAGTGTCTTTAAAGCTCTGAATTAAATTTAGAAATTATAAAATAATATAACCAAGTTCAGAAAATAGGTAAAATTGTGGGCAACTAATGAACTTATTCCCATTTCCAATAAAACTGTTATGATACATGGTGTGAAATAGCAAATAAGTGAAACATATTTCTTGTTTAATGACAATATAAATTACTGGAAAATAAAATGCAGGAAAAGAAAGAAAATGCAGGAGGTGGAATGGGTAGGAAGTGTACAGTATTATTGAGAGATATTAGTTTCCATCCACCACCAGATAATCTGAGTTAGTTGCATCATTGATGCATGTGAGAGAACATGTTTTATTTGGCTTGAATGCTCATTGTTGATGAAGGGTAATGGAAAAGCAGGAATTTACAGCTCATTGCTGTGAAGAAGCTATGGCCAACTATACTAATATGGACATAAATTAATACCTATAATAAAGAATGACAACTTTGTTTTAAAAAGGATATCAAAATGTTTGTAGACCTACTCATATCTACATTGTTTATGAAGCTACATAATGTATGGCAAGTTGTGTAAATATCCCAACAGTGGAGTAGTACAAAGGGGATTTATGCATTTTTAATGCTGTTTACTGGATAAAGAGAACATGCTTACAAGAAAAGGAAAACCAGTACCTAAAGGGTCTCTTGCTTGAAGCAGTAAGTGGAGAGACAGTGACTAACTTGTTGATGCAAGCTCCTTGATATAGAAATGCTTTTAGTGCCTTTATAATGTTCAACAAGTGAAGTTACAGCCTGTCATTTTATTTTTGTATACTAATATGTGAGTAGCTACCTAAAAGTAACATTAAAATTCTAGAACAAAGTTTTAAATAGGGCATTTTAAGACACAGGCCTTTGTATGTTTATTTCAGTATTAATATTTGATAATCAAAGGAATTTCAAATACTCACATCTTAGAAACTCAAACATAATATTGAAAGACTCAATAGGCTGTGAACAAATACTTATGATTTATACGTGTGGTTTCCTACCATTGCCAGAAGCAAGATCACTTTTGGCTGTCAGTGTGGGTCTGATAATAATTGAGTTCATTTGCTTGATTTTGAGTGTTGTTTTGTTCTGTACATAATCACAAAGTGAATTATTATGTTTTCTACTATACATCAGTATTTATTTGTGATTTTTGAATGTTAACTGATTGATTGAATTAATTAAAGTGGTATTGTTAACACACACTTCACTTACTTTTAATGAGTAGGACAATTGTTTCGCGGACCGTAGCCCGCATCCTCAGCTGTTGAACCACTACTGCTTGGGTTTGGACTGATTGACATTAAAACAATTTTTCAGACTTTCTTTCATAGATTAAACAAACAAGAAGCCTAATATAATGCCCCCTCTCTAGAAGACTGCCTCACAGTACAATATTTTGATTAGAGAAATAGAAGATGTTTCAGAATGACATAATTATTATGGCCCACTCATTTCTCAAACCTCACTTCAACAATGTTCACTGTACATACTAACAGTCTAATTTTCACTGGTGATGCCATTGTGAGTGTTCAGTTTACTATGCGCTGCTTCCCATAGGCTCCTTGTAAGCATGCCAAGTCATTACTCACTAATTGTGACCCTGATTTTGTGATGGTCTTAAGTCATTATCAGCTAAATGTTTCTGTTATCATATATTGTAGGTAAAGAAGACTCAGAATACTGCAGAACAAATAAATATTGATGGTCTGTTTGGTTGAAATGATCATATTTAGATGAAACATTATTCATGATTAGATTATGCATTTATTTTTATCATAATATTACCATTAGGAACTATCAATTTGGAAATGCCTTATCAAGAATAACATGAACTTTCTTGTGTATGAAATACAATCTTAGTTTAGTGTCAGCAATGGTAAGATACATCATTGCTGATGATTCAGATTTGTATTGACAACAGACGAATATACCAGAGAGATAGCACTCTCTGTGCTTCATTCCAGGGTAAGAAATGAAGAAAGTATTTTTAATAAATATTTGCTACATTATGAATGTGTTTTTTACCCTATTATTGAATTAACTATTCAAGCAACAGCTTTGGCTGTAAAAGTTTAAACACAAACAGGAGGCTAAATTTAGAACGCTTTAGGTATTCACATTGTCTTAACATTCAGTTTATTTAGTAGTATTTTACGGTTTCTGGGCAGCGACCTTTAGGCATGCTTTGATTTGCAATATTCAGACATAAGATATTACAGTAATACAAAGTTCTTGCCTCATTTCACTGCTTCAGTTATGTGGCAGGGAACTTAGCATTAACTGTCTCAAATGTACTTATTTTGCTACCCAATGTGTGTTGATTGTGGTTCTGTGTTACTAGCTCGTTTTCATAATTGTCTGAAAAAACAATTACATTTTATCTCAAGGCTGGTTACAGCTCAGTCAACACTGCAACTAGGTTGTACAGTCATCCTGACAATATGGTGAAGAAAGAACCAGAATAAAGGAAGTCACATCTTCTATGTAAAGGGTAAACTACTTCACAAGCATGAACGCACTTCATTTCTACATGAAGAATGAATTGCTGCTAGCGACTCCCACATGGTGCATTTAAACCAGTGGTTTAAGATTCAAATACAAAATTACATGTAAGGTGCAGTTCCCAAAGGCTCTGTTTTCTCTCCTATACCCCAGACTGTTTGCGACAGTCTAATCAGCTGGGTTTGAACCCACAACCTTGGGAACCAGATGCTAGCCTGTTATCCCTAGACCGCGGATGACAGACTAAAATTAATGGATACTAAAAGCTATCAATGGAAATGCAATGCTAATTTGTAATAAAGACACTAACCTTTCTATTTGTAGATGAAGTACATCCTTCGATCCTTTGCTGGAGCAAATACTTTGATAACTCTTTGGTTGAAGTCAGGAACTGAACGCTACATATTCCCAACAATTTGACCATAAATCTTCATCTTATACTCATATGTTTATCACATGTCAACATTATCAGAGAGGAGGTCCTGCTGCAAATTATTGCATGGCTGGTCTTTAAAGCTATGTACTTCAGTTTAAAATATTCCAGTCTTCAATATTACTCCATACGATCTTAATAGTCTACGTCTGTCAATTTCAACGTTCACGATGCTCCTCTCAGCAACTTATGGAAACTGCCCTTAGCGTAAGGTAGATCGTGATATTAATTGTCCTAAGCATTTTCTTTATAACCAATTGTACACTTTACAAACCATCGCTACCTTTCTTAAGTGTTTAGGATTTTCCCTATCAAGGCAAGTTTTAGCTCTGCCTATTCTTTGAACACCAACAACTGTCGGCATATTATTCTGCAGTTAATTTCACCAAATTATTCTCCAGCACATTCGGATTATTTTTCATTAACATGTGAAATACATTCAAGGCACTGTTTCACCACTTCTTATCAGTTTCCTCATAAGGTGAATTTTGTAACTCTCAGCACTCATTTTCACAACACATCCCCTCTGGAAAGTAAGGTGCCGTTTTATTATTTGTTGACGTCCATAATTTCAATCATACTCAATTATTGGTTATTTGGGCTTTTCCTGTTTTAAAATGTAGAACGTTAGGAAGGAAACTTTAACCCTAACTAATACTAACAGATTTTATATAATAGAACCATTAAAATGTCGTGAGTCTATTTCGCCTCTAGACTTACGGTAATTATTTACAACACACTGCTTCTACGCACTGAGCGATGGCCTGCTAGGTTTGCCAGGTACCAACATTGTAAATTTTTACCATATAAGCTTCTTTTTGTATATTTCATTCGGGAGGTTTATATATCAACTTTGATTTTAATTAAGAAGATGTTGAAGCTTAAGATTTGTTTCTTATTATTTAATTTTACATGCGAAGAGATCTTTGTCTAAAAAGTTTTGTCAGTGATTTGACTCAAACTTTTAAAGTTTGCTTGTTGTCGGTTATTTTCTCTGCACATGTGCTGCAAATGACCACAGAGGCTCTCGTGCCCTAAACTTTCTCTCTCAGCCCCGCACTCACAAATTAGCCACATCTGAAAGTACAGAGTTCTGCGCGTGCGCACAGGATGACCACAAAATCGCTTGAGTCCGAGAAATGCGGCCGGTTTCTATTTCCGACATCCATCTTTGTTACAACTGTGCGGTACTCAAAGAATTCACAGTAGGTTAAAATTTATACAAACATTCCTTTTAGATTATAGATTTTACTTGATAATATAATGGAGAAATCAATGTCTGAAAACATTTTAGGGAGGGCACGTGCCCTTGTGCTCCTTAAGGCTGATCTCCAGTATGTGAATTCCTGTAAGCAAAGGCATTAAATCTGTCTACAGCCTATAGAGCTGAACGCAAGTAATCCCCCTTCCTTTGGGAATGATAAACTCAAATTCAACCAACCTTACCTTTTTAACTACTGTCCACTTTTCACCATCACTTCACTCATGTAATTTAGTTTAGTTCCTACTGTCACATCGCTAACGTTATCAAGTTAAATTTTCATTCTCATTTCACTTGTGTTTCACTTGTGGAGCGTCCAACACAATACTTCCCTAATATCTCGCAATAGCAACACTCCTGCATGCCGCAACTGCCGTTACAATCTCAATCGTAGTACCAGAGCTTTATATTAGATCAAGAACAACAATTCACTGATTCATTCGCGAGCACGCTCACTGAAAGGTCTTCTAGAACCTTCATGAGTTGGGGGCCAGAAGTAGCTTTCAAAAGAATCCCGTAAACTCTTGATAGCGCTTCTGTAATTCAGTCGGAGAAAGCGCTTCTTCTCCGTTCAACCGGCCCGTCAGTCGCCGCCTTCTACGCGTCACAATACACTAGACACCAGCGAAGAAGCGGCAGAGGAAACTGCCTATCAACGAGTGTACGAAACTTAACTTGTCGGTGTTGCTTACACTTCAGAATAGGCAATTTTGTGGTGTTTTGATCTTGAGAATTAATACTTACTTCCTCTTTTGTTCAAGAACGACGTCCGCTTGTTTAGATCAAGTAACTAAGAAGCCTTCAAAAATTGTATCTAATGTTTGAGGTGTCGGCGAATGTGCTCATGTTCTTTTTGTATGATACTTTTATGTAGCTATTATTAATGGTTCTTTGTACTAGAATCGCAAAATATACACATAATTATACTGTGTTAAATAAAACGTCAAGCTGTGGAGTGTTGGAAGGGGGGGCGAGAACTATTATTCAATTTCCAAGTTCTATTTTTTATGAAAAAAGAACCAGAATACACTATAGACACTGAAGTAGACACGCAATTTGGTAGTTTAAGAAAGCTCTGGGGAAAAAAAATTAACTTCCACATATCTTGGTACGTGGTAAAATGCTTGCATTGCAGTTTTGCGATGTTTAAATATGTACAAATTAAGGCAGGCTGTTCAGCTGTTCGGTGAGGCTGAGTACTCGCGCGTACGCAACAGGCACTCTTGGTGCCCGGCTGAAGGAGGAGCATGATAGAAAATATCAATAGGCGAACATCATAGCACAAGTGATTGCGCATTCTGCCACTTAAGTCCAACACCACTCAATCCTGACGGCAGTTTGCCTTTAATGCCGAGTTGATTGCATGCTGCAGGCAGATTACTGTGAGACGTGGAAGCTGGAACAACCTGCACCATGGGGTAGAGACAAAAATTCTGTTAGCAAGGACAATTTCCTATTTTCCGAATTTTATGATTTCTAAGATCGCTTGTGTTGCAGAAACAATTAATTCTACATTGACAAATAAGGACTATCATCACCATTACTACTACTGCTGCTGCTGCCACCGCCGCCATACTATCGTTTAAGATATGGAGTCGTAAACGGGTTGAAATACCGACAGGGCGTCCTTCCATATCTATGTCCCCCAGGGTTTCTGCAGTCTTAATAAATAGCAAATGCAGGGAAAATACCCTACACCTAGGCCGGGGAACGTTTCCTTTCCAAATGTTCTTTTCCAATTATAATTTAACTTCATGTAGGGCCTGTGGTGCCGCATGTAGTAAGTACGGATGTTTAAAACTACTAAAAGTGTCAATAATCCAAATGCTCATAGTGATTTTGACTTACATTTAAACAGATTCTAAATTTATATTACGTTACAAGGCTCAGTAGTAAATGATTGTGTACCATGTAATCATATACCCAGAAGCTATTTTGTTTGTGCATTAAAACCTCCGAAACGGGAAGAGGATGGCTGTAGGTATATAAACTGTGGATTCTATGACACGCATTAGACCTCAAATTCATTACTTAAGAATTACTTAACAATGGTGCTGAATCAGCTGTTAATCTGGTGCAAAGCAGCTCTTCATTGTAGTGGTCTGTTCATTTGTTTCATACTTTACAGCGTTCATTTTGTGTGACCATCTTCAAGTGGCAGTGAACAGTGGCAGCGCTTTAGACAAATTCAGAGCAAATGAGCTACTTCACATTTACGGAGAAGCCCGAAGGAATGCAAGAAAGGCTTACTATATTTTATCAATAACTTAACCCTAACAGGTGTAGCCAGGCCTACATTTCTTTTTCCTTGTCCTAAGATTGGACGTTTAAGTGAAACAGGCAGTTTACGTACTAGCAAGCATCCTTGCGAACGCCGCGGACATTCCCTACACCAAAGTTAGAGCTCCTAGAAAGAGTTCGACGTTACAAAACAGGAGATACAGAAAATGTATCGAAACTGGTGGCAACCATTCTGAGCAAGTATATGATTACCACTACATTAACACATGAACACATTAAATTTATAAGCCACGTTTAAAGCTTTTTCTGAGATTAAATTTTATATTCAGGCATGGCATAAACCGAAATTCGTCAATCATTTTAATATAATTTTATTATAATTTTTAATATTAAAATCCAGATATTTTTGTGAACCTATACAGTAGAAGTTAGTATTAGTAATAGTAGATTTGCATACACTAATGAAGCAAATATGAAAGTCCACTTTCATTTCCAAGAACCTATTCTAGAGATCAAATGAGAATTACATTTATTTGGATTTGCTGGCGAGCAAATTTTCGTATGCCAAATTGCTGTTGGAAGCTTGCTAATGGGTGCAACCGGTCAAGCGAGGACGTCGGGATATAACGAATGCTTCTGAATGATTCAAAGCTAACAGCAATGCAGAAGCGCTTCTTATGACCACATAATTACATATTTGGACAGTCGGCATCACAGAATTAACTATTGGTTGATTACAACCATAGAGACACTCCTACACGGTGGCGCAATTTATACAATCTACTCTCACAGAAGTTCAAATTACATAACTACTGAATGCTCTTAACCAGTGGATTTTGAATTAGGAAAGGTCTAAAGTAGCACATCGATGTTAGTCACTACGATTGTGAAGTATGGCGGAAGTACACCATGCCACTTTCGCACTTTCCCGCTCGAAGTACGCCAGAGAACTGGGAATTGCAAACTTCAGCTGTTGAAATGTGGGGGGCTGGGAACAGCTGCTGTAGTCGTTAGGATTAAAGTGAACAAAAGTCGAAAGGTTAATGTGTAAAGCACCGCGCTTGGTTTGTTGATAGCGCTCTGGGCCAGGTGTTAAGGATAACTGTATTGATGTGTTGTCGCCTGGCAACGGGTGGGATTGATCGCAGTGGGCATGCGTGCGTGCCTTGGTAGCACGTCTATTTCACGGCAGAAGAGCATGGTGCTGCACATGTACCAAGTGTTGTTCCTCATCAACTCCTCCTTAGCAGTGGACCTTGCTGCGGTGGCATCCTTTCTGGTAAGCTCACGTCATTGCCGTTCCTTTCCCTGTGTCGCACCCAACCTTCCACCGTTCATGTTTGCTGATATACCTGTTTATCCCAAGCACGTTTGATGTTGTCGATTTTAATATGTCAATAAAGTTTGAATAAGGTGCATATAAGCGGTGTATAGGTTAGAGTGAGTGGGAAGTTGTAAACCGTATTGCCAACTTTGACATTGCAAACACTAAACCCAAATGACGACAAAGCCTTTCTCTGAGAAACACTGATGGACTGGCTTTAAAAGTGCAAAACATACTAAAATACGTCATAAACACTGTAAATTATTTCAAGGTCTTATAGGCTCTTATCGCTGCTCTTCATGAAGGAATTGGCGATTGCAGCGAAACAAAAGAGCAGCGAAAACAAGAGCATCTCGGTTTGCGCAGGGGCATGTACAGCCAACACTCCTGTTCAGCCAATTAACTGTTCTGCAGCTGCTGCCATCTTCCACGTGGCTCATTTGAGTGTCGACTGCTGTTGCGCTTCGACAACTTATTTGAAGCGCTTTACAAGTTAATATTGTCAACTCGCCTGGAGATTTTCCACAGTGAATAAATCCGTGGAAGCAATCACAGGTACATTGCGCACCTGAGAGACCCATTAGTAATTTACGAAGGAGTCCTAAATTTAATTTTTGACGATGGCGACAGCAAAAGTGGTGAGTTTATTTGATTTAAAGAGAATAAATGCCTTAAATGTTTGAGTTTCATCAATTTCTGAAATATGTTGTCAGTGTTTATTTTATTGTTTTGAAAATGACTTGTAAAACTGTCACCAAACACATTTTCAATCCTTAATTATTCTTAATATGCGTGTAAACGTAGTTCCGAAATATATATTTTTTAAACGTTCATTGTTTTTAGAGGTTGAAATTAACAGGTAGTTGGGATGTTTCTTTACTTCTCGATGCTTTCTCCAAAATGGTCCGATTGAACATTAGCTTAAAAATTATTTTCTTTAATTTTCATTTTGGTGTTGAACGCGTAAGGAATTATTAAACGGCGTGTATTAAAACTATGGAACCGTTTTATTCACAATATATTAACAATAGTGACGCTAGATTTAATTGCACAATTTACGATTCATGGATACCTAAGTAATTACGCAACATACATTTTTTAGCATTGCTTAAATGTGTGCAGCATTTTTTGAGGGATAGAATTCTAATGACCACTAATGATGTTTGTGGGTAGGGTGAAAAGAAAAATTACTGGTAGCTTCCGTAAATATATTTTATTTCATGTTACTTGTGTGTCAAAATTCTGAACGTAAGTTTGAAAACTACTGAAGGCGAATGTCCTGAAGAATACCGCCACGGAACCACCAACTCTCTGGCATTGTCCTCTTAACTTCGCTGGCTGCCAATAGCATCTTTATTTTCGTTACGTTCAGATAAATGGAAGTGAACAGACGATTCAATATAATAGAACAGATCCATGAAGATGAGTTGTGCATAATATTTTCTCTGTGAAATTGCTATCATAATAGAGTTGAAAGAAGCGTACTTATTTTATTAGGAAATAAATGGGGCATCCAGGATTATTAGAATACATAACATCTTTGCAGGTGAAATGTTATAAAATGTGTCTATATGTTGTAAGAAAATTAATTAAATTGCAAGTTCAGTGCAATTAGATTGGACTAAACTACACTCGTGACATAAAATAATAATAATAATAATAATAATAATAATAATAATAATAATAATAATAATAATAATACTTAACAAAACCATAGAAACATGTCCATGTGTGGTGTGTCTTTCCTTTTGTCTGTCTCTCTGTGAACAGACGCAGTTCTGTGTATTATCAGCAATTCAAGGTTAGTGAATGATTTTGAGAAAAACAAATTCCGAGCCCATGGAAACTAAAATGGCTCTTTTGTGCGTTTCCTGATAGCAGTTACTGTCAATTTTACTTAAGAAAACAAAATAATCAGCATTCATTGTGTTGCAAAGAGTACAATACAATATATTTCAATACGGAGGCGTTTCCAAGTAAAATATTTTGATCCAATCGCACTTTCTAAGAGGATCGGATCCAAGATTCCGCGTTTCCATGCAATATTCAATCCGGAATGTGTACTCAAATTGACTTCAATTCCTCTTGGAAAGTGGTACACGTGTTTCATTGGCGGTGCAAAGAGTGGAATTATTTTCTACAAACTGGTTATTTGAACGCGAAGCTAACACCTCTAAGGTGTTTGGATAGGACTAGTCTGTGATTGGCTTCAGCCACCTGTTGAACCACCTTGACGCTTTTCTGTATGTTAAACCTGGCTATGTATATCGATCCATTGCTGTATTGCGAGCATATCAATCAGTGCAAAACTATGAAAAGGGCTTCAAAATAACAGTGCTATTCCTTATGTGCCAGTTTTCAAGAAACCTATAAAAGATACAGCTGTAAAACTTTCAGGCAATGTTATGAATATTTTGGAAAGAACGTCGAACCGCACATGGTTTAACATTAACAACCAGGGATTATTAAAATAAGTATAATCCTAAACATTAGACGAAACTGCCGTCATACATTTATAGTTTGCGCATAGTTTCAACGCACACTCGTTTTCATCCACAACATTTTGTCGGCCCCGCTTTAAGACGTTTAAAAGATTTCAATTGCCATTTCTCAAGATTTTGGTCTTAATTAGTAAAAATCAATAGTTTTTAAAACCTAGATATTCAGAATAGCCCTGCACCATAAAAGATATTCTCTGATGGCTACAGCCTGCTTTATAGACCTTAACATTTCATTACCAATCGTAAACTAATTCGATATTTTTTCTGAGCTGAGACCAATTTCAGGTCGTCTTAGTTTTTTTCTTTTGTGAATTTAGTTGAAGGACAGGTATTGTGCCACCAATTGCGGACCAAACGCTTGTGAGAATGAATTCAAAATCTTAATTTTAACAAAGATATTGCGCTCTCTTTTATCTGCTTTTTAAAGGTTTCCTCAATTGTCAAGGACATTTTGATAAGCGAAATATTAGTCGAGTCGGCCACCCGTAGTTATTTTTAGAGGAATTAGATGTGGCAGAAAGTCCTAGCCCACTTTGACCTTCACCATTGCAACGACACGTGTATAAGGTCGAGTGCTGTCTTAATGGAAGATGATTTTATTAGCAAAACTCGCCCTTTTCTGGTCCAGGAGGTTAACATTATACTCACCGGCGATTTATTTTCTAGGGGGAAAATAGTCCGTTGCCGAATACACTTGGCACCCCAGAAAAGCCGAAAACAATATCTCCCATCATATAGCAAACACCCAGCAAACGGTTAAATTTGTTAATTTCCAGCTCCCTATCTCAAAATGTGTAATACACTTTCCCCTGGAATTGCCAGAGGTTCAGATGTTTCGGACACCTTATTTCGTCCATTTTGCAGAACCATCTGGTATATTTTACCAAAGGTTTCTGCTGTTGGGATTTGGGTTTTCTGTTGCATGCTAAGCTTTTATGTTGGAAATGTTTGAACATCATGGCCCAGAATACACTAAAGTTTTTATCATAACGGTATGAATTTCAGTAGCATTTATTCACTTCCTTACGAAGTCATTTATACTCACACGATGCTCGATATTTGCATCTACACTGCAACAAATACCTATGCTTAGTATGATTCTTATTATTGCATACACGTTTTCATGAAATATAGCTGGTCTTAAAAACAATACTTCTGGAAATGCTGCCGTACAATCATTCTGAGAACTTTTCAAAATGACACACATATACAGGTGTATCTTTGTCAAATGTTTCGGAATGCCCTCCCAACATCAAAATATTAAAAAAGACGATATGAACATGGGTCTTCTGAAAGTCATTTATTGCTGAGTTGTAAGGCAAAATTGAAGGTTACAGAAATTACTTGAAGTGGCTTCCTCCTGCTTCGATACATACCATAAGCCTGCGTTTCATGCTATCGCGTACTGTGTTGTGTATTCCTGAAGTGTTGCGTGTGACAAATCCAGTGTGGATACGCTCTTCGTGGTCTAATATCCGCTACAGGAGATACATAAACTAGGGACTTTAAATATCCCCGCCACATTTAATTCTTGTACCCGGAGAACGTGATGCGCTAATGAAGGCTTTTATGCAAAATTATCCAGATAAGTCATGCGACAGAGACCTTCCCTCACTGCAATGCGTCGTCTTATCTGATGGGTTTGTGTCCACATCACAAAGAACTCGTTCTCCACGATCAATGCTCATTACGTCTCTTAGTCTTCCAATAGCCAAAACAGCGAACAGCACTTTAATTCAAATAATTATTATTGCTGTGACCGAATGAGTAAATCCTTTAATGACTCTCTAGCAAACGATTTTCAGACCTATGTCCATATAAACTTGTTTGCTGTCTTGATGTTGAGAGGACGTTTCTGAAATATTTGACACATAAGATACATTCTATGTAGACGAAGAACCAGTATTTAGTGAACAAGCTGTTTTATGGGACACCACATTGAAGCGCAACGAAGCGCTGTAGGTGACCGTTGCTTTCGGTTATTCCAGAGCATACAGTGCATTTCTTTGTCACTTTGTTTTATACCCTCCACCGAAGGGAACACACCTGCTGTTGAACCAGTAGAAGAAGGCGACAAGAGAGCCATCTGCTCACGTAGTCGATTTGTTTACTATGAAATGTATGTAAATACACAGTGTGTATTTACATACATTTGCTGCCACATGAATATAACTGCTGTGATAGATATAATTATGCATTTTCAGATGCACATCGCAAGCGCGCAACCTAACTGATAAAGTTCGTTTTGTTCATCTTTGCGAGCATCTAAGAACTGTATCACCTGGGCTGAAAATGTTTAAGCAGCACGTTCCTCTGGCCCACCTTATTCTCTATTCTCTTGGCCAGACAGTATCATACGATGTATGTTTTAAAACCGTAAGAATTCCTGAGATAATCTTATGAGAGGGCGTTTCGGCCAATGAACCCATTGTTGCTTATTTGACAAATGACCGTTAAATTATTCAATATAACACCCTGCTTTTCTGCTGTGGTTATTTGTTTTATCATCATCATCCTCATCTCATAGGTAGTTTAATTCGATTAGAGAGCGAGAAAACAATCATTTGCCTTTATTGGCGGTACGTACGTTGATAAAACCTGAACTGTTAAGTTATTATAAAACCCTATATGTGTTTTGGTAAGAACGTTGAAGTAGATAGCTCCATGCCGTGATAACCAGAAAAATATTTATAAAAATGATAGAAAGCCAAAATGTCACTTTGTCCCGTTGTGATAATTTTACGAATACGATTAATGTTAATCAGTATATTTTGGTAATTTGATTTCGATTTGTATTCTATTTTTCATTGGATACAACGCGAAACATTCGTTACACTCAAAGTACTGAAAGTGTTACTGAAATTCTATCAGCAATGAAAAGAGGGAAACTTTTCCAGTTTACCCTACATATTTTACTGGTGTCTAATTCGTATTATAATCTGGAATTGCCTAATCTTAAATCGTCTCCTGGTTACATATTTCTAAAAGAGTAACAAGAAACAAGAGAAAGTATAAGACGGCTTTTATTGTTGATGTCTTTCCTCAAACTACGACACCTTTATTTTTCATTCCTTGTTGTCTTAAGTAAATACGGACGTTGTGCCGTCGCGAAAATGTGTGCGACTTGCATTCGATAGATGCTGGGTTTGATTCCCTGGGTTTGTCTTCTCAGTGTTTCCCCGGATCGTCAGGCGAATTCTGGGAAGGTTCACTTTACCTCCCCCCGAATTTTCTGTCCATTTCCTGTTCCCATCGCTTCCTTGTCATCTTTTACAGAGCTGCAGGACCAGGAGACGGTATTCGGTGGCTTGCGGCTGGATGGTGACTACTATAGAGAGCCTTTACCCCACTTTTTTAAACTAAGCCAAAATACGGCAAAGTTACCCAAAAACCGCAATGTAAAAAAAAAGCCGAAATCTGGAAAAATCCAGGAAAATTATGCCAAAATAGAGCAACATGCCAAAAAAAAATAAATAAATAAAGGGTAACCTAATATAATGAATAACAAACAAGGCAACATTGTCAAAGCTCCTTAATTCTGAAGATGTTCATATTTAAAATATTAGGTGTTTTAGCTCCTAACACTTGATAATTAACGTACAACGGTTTTGACCCGAACAGCTACATCTTCCTACTATATTATGTCATGCGTGTTGTTCTCGAACACTATAGCTGTCTCTTTATTACGTCACGCGTTCTCGCACCGAACACTATAACTATCTCTGTCTATTGCAATACGGCACCCGCTCTGATCCGAAATACTAGCTCTCATGTACAAGTAAGTGGATAAGATGACACGTGTTAAGACTTGTTTGCAGTTTTCACTTATAAGATCAGATGTATCTCTTGATTTGTATGTAGCTTTTGCATTTACAGCCATTCGCACATCCCATTTCTTCTATAACCCTCTTTAAACTTAGATCTCGCAACCCATAATAATACAGATAAATTCTAAGCTACTTATAAGCTGATTTTTATATGCACAATTACTATTCTTATGGATTGTCATGTCCATATCAGCCGTAAACTGATTAAGAGCAAATTCTTGGACAGCCCATCTCTACACAAATGAGACATAATCGTTTTTAAAAGAAGCCAGAATACTGTAACTTCCAGCGCTTATTGTCAATTACAATAAATAGTCTTCTATCCATTCATCTCAGTCGCCAGGCAGTAAACAGGTAGCGTGTTACGGTAAACGTTAGCTAAGTTTGTAGCACTGTGATGTGTTAATGTAGGTGATTGATTTTGTACTTTATGTAAATGTTTATGGTTAGGGAAGGAGAAGCTTGGCAAAGCGAAATGTTTATAAACTAAGAAGAAGCGCCACATTATGATGAATGCGTTAGACTGTGCAAGTAAAATGAGTGTTGGTAAGAGAGTAAATGAAATAGCTAAAGCTACTGAGTGTTCAGAAACAGCAGTGTATAGGATAAAGAAGAATCGAGTGAAAGGGACTGTAAGGGCACCAAAAAATAGAAAGCAAAAAGAGTGAGAATGGAAAAAACACGATATTTTAAAGCAAATACCGTATCACAATGCGACAGCGCACAATACAGTGATGCGCATCCTTCATTCTTTGCTGTTTTTAAACATTACACCCATCTGAACGTAATTTTGTAAAGAGTAAACCATACCCTAAAAATCAAAATATTTATTATTTTTATATCTCCGTATAATAGTGCAGGTGATAAATGCTTGTCTTATTAGCCTTAAAATAGCAGTGCAGATCTTTCACTATTTGGTGACGCATAATTCCCAAGATGCATTGAATTGGTAGATCTATCGCAGCGCCAGAGTTCTTGCCTACATATGGCAACAGTGTGCTGCATTTAACACGAGCTGTGTTCTAAGGTGGAGACGCTCTTTAATTCTACTCAACTATAGTTCGAGATGTTATATAGGCAAAGACGAGACTCCTTATTGGGAAGAGCAAGTTGCAGGAGGAACCTCTTCCTCAGCAACAAGTTTTCTATTTCTAGCTTCTCTAGCATTGTGAGGGAAGCTGCACCACACTGACGTTGCTGACACCATGAGACTCCGTCTCGGTCAAGGAAATATTCCAGCGATCTTGAAATATGTATTTGCATTAGATAAGATATAGCTCACGTTTTATTTTATCATTTATTTACTTCGTTGTACTTTGTTTTATTGACACTTGTTACCTAGCATAGCCCTGCGGAAGGTTTGAGACAAAAACATACTTTCGTAATACCCATTTTCCGACCTCTGCATAGCTATTCATGTGACTAGGTTTCATAGTATTCCCTCGTATTACAGAACGCAAATACTGAAAAAATCGTAAAATTTCCTAATAACCAGTCGCCCTCCGTGGTGTAATGGTTACCATGCTAACTTCATATAACCAAGGTTGCGGGTTCGATGGACCTTTTCGGGCGTAAAAAATCCTTAGTATGGCTTCCTTCGGAAGGTAAGTAAAGCCGTTGGTCCCGTGTCATAAGATTTACGGCACGTAAAAGAACTTCAAGCCTGATTAAAGAGGCCTCTGAGCAAAATTAAGCGGTCTTTCACGCCTAGTATAGAATGGGACGCTGAGAACCACAGCAGTTAAAGAGCGTCCATAAATAAAACTCTTTTTTTTTAGGCAACTTTGAAACATGTATTTGAGAGGCTGGATAAACAAAGTTAAATCTTAAAAAATGTTAAAATACTTAAAATTAAAGTAACCGTTGCATAATTTACCTAAGAGACTTGGGACTGCCTCAAGGCCGAACACCACGTGGGAGTATTAATTCGCGGCCTCATCTGTCATGACAATTAAAAACCTTATTGTTTAAGAAAGCTAGCTTGCTTTCCACATTTTGACCTGAAAGTATCCGAATATGCAAAGGTATGCTCATTTTATTCAGAATTTCGAAGGCACATTAAACAAGCTCTTTAGGTAATGTTGAAATCCTCTTTTTCGGACAAATAAGCCATGACATAAAAGTGACAGACAAAACTGACAACAGTGAGATGTTATCTAATGAATATAATAAATAATGTGTACACTCTACAGTTATTACAAAGTAAAAATAAAGACCAGAAAGGCCAGGATGTATTTTAGAACTACAATTATGTGAATTGATGTTCACAGCGATAATGCCAAACCTGTTTTGTATAATTTTGTTAAAAAGTTACACGTGAAAGTTTGGAATTGTTGGTAAATAAAACGTATTCCTTGGCAGATTTTATCATTAGTTATATTTCTGCCCAAACTCTCTCCCTGGTGCTATCATTTTTGTGATCATCACATTGAAGTCGTAAAGACAAGGATCCACATTAACTCAGTTAAGCAGTTTTCTGCATTAGTGAATGCTGTTTTCTCATTAACACCCGAAAATGCTTGACTTCTATTCTACTACTCAAACCTGTCTAGCCTAAGCCTCATGCCAAATAGTGGCGCGAGAATGAAAACTTTTCTGCGCATGCTCCAGACGTCGTGTCACGTCAACGCAATGCCATAAATCTTTGTTTACCTCGTTGTGTTAATGCTTAATTTTTATTGGGAATAGGCCATTAGGATCAGAGAAGGTAGGAATTGGACATTCCTTAATTTCACTCGTGTTATTGGTTGAGATACCAGGGTTATATCCAGCTATGGAGTCAGGCAGGGCTATTCTGTGACGCTTTAATAAGATTTAATAGTTATTAAATCCACTAACCAAATGTAACGCCTTATTCACCATTCCTAACAAAACAAACCTTTGTTAAAAATAAAAATTTGGTTGTTGAATCCAACAATCATTTGAGACCCTTTTCTTAACGCATTTGCCACACAGTGCATTAACTTATGCTGGTGTTTGTTTATTCGTTGTAGCGTAAAATATAAATGTTAATCATTACTCTTGTGTAAGCAAGAAGGCCCTTGGTTCTCTGTGATAGCATTGGTAAATGATAACCACAGCATAACTTTTAAGAGACGAACTTTAATCGCAAAACAAATGTTTAATATCGTATCGTAATAAAAAGTAGTTTAAGAATTTTATGTTCAAATAGTGATTGATGTTCTGTTGATTAACATGATTTAGGAATACATTTGCTTCATTTTTAGGTTAAGATTAGGAACTGAGAACTTTTTAGGGCACTTAAGATATTACAGCGCTACGTTTTGTTCCCATAATAATATTAAGAGAATTACCGATTTGTTCGTAAAAGTAGCTAGCAGAAAGCTCTTTACCAGCTTTCATAGCCATAGAAAATGGAATTAGTATCGATTCTGCTGAGAAGAGCATGACAAAAGGCAGCCAGTTTGGTTATAGCAACAATCCTCCAGATGATAAAACCCCATGAAACTAATATTTCTTTTCACTACCACATTCCTCTTAACGAATACCTAAAATAATGTTATGCCATTCAGGTCTCTCTCCTCATCCTTCCCTCATAGGGGCCATCGCAAACGGTCACAAGGGGCTAAGAGCAGTGCTGTATCTCCTAATCCTAACACACTAGATTTTCCACACTTTACAGTAGAATTTGAAATGTTAAAATATCTATTTATTTGTTTCTCCTGTACTCATGTAAAACACCAGTTAATAACATTGGATATCCGATTAACATCTAATTGAAGCCGATTCTGGTGTAAACATTTTATCGTGTTTAACAGCCTGTAATGGGAAAGGAAAATATATCGACTAGTCACGAAAATGTAAGAGAGCGGTTATAGTGAGTCTTGTGATTCTCACATATGAGATTTTCGCTTTTCTGTATTATGACATCACAGATTTCTAGGAAATCTTCATGTGCTCTGAAAAAAATCAGTACTGTTTTAAGAAGAACAAATGCTCACCTGGCAGGAATTTCTGAAATATACTTTAGGGGATTCTTATGTTGAAATTTCAAAATCCTCAATTATTAGGCAATTGTTTTGACATTTAACCTCATGCTAGGAAGGTTATCTTATATGTCAGCATAAAGATCCATTAGCTAGTACAAATACATAAGCGTTAATTATTAACTGCTAATAAAATTGTTTTATGAAATATCCTACCCTGAAAATTAAGTTAGTACAATAAAACGTTTGACATTAGCTTAAGATACCCCTAAGACACTAAAATTGCCCTTTTCACATATTTTTTAAACCACAGACAGAACAGGATTTTTTTCTGTGCTGCTGGGAAGAAATCACTTATTTAACAATTTATAAAACGTTGTGTGGGAACGATTCGCATAATTTAAAAAAGGACTTCTAGAACATCTTTATCCATGCTTAATGCATCTGATCTAGCAAATTTAAGAAATATTGGTGAAAAGTTGCATCATTAGAGACAATTTGTATAGTGAAAAGTATTCAAGAATCTGTTTCATAAAAAAAATCAAGATTTTCACATGCCACTATTTTGTGTTTTTCACTTGTTTATAGAGTCAAAACCCTCCTGCTGCATATGTGATATCCTCAGTCTTAGATCGAATGATACTATACTGTAAATTATTGCTAAATGACAAAAATAAAAGTGAAATATTAAACTTTTTCACTAAAATTTCACATAGATTGGCATGTATGACTTGCTAATGAATAAGAGACATCATGTGTGCACAAAGTGATGGATTAATGATAGGCAGAAGCTTCATTCTTTTTTTGAATGTATTTAATTTTGTGATTTTTCTTGGAAATTTCTGCTTCTCAAGCGACATGTACTTTATCTTCATCGAACTTAACTTGCGCTTTTTGGGCTTAGTATTTTTAATTGGTTATTTTGAAACTCCTGTGTATTTTATTCTCTTTCCTTAAGTTATTTATTTTGGCAATTTTGATTATACAGAATTATTCTAGTAATTAATTTTATTTAATTAATGAAACTACAGAAATGTTCATATAATATAATATTGAAGTGCTTAAGTTAAAACATTAGTTAGAAGAGAAGACTATTTTTAAACACGTTTTAATTATTCTTAAATTGTGCACAAAAACAAAACAGAACAAAACAAAAACTTTGTACGGAGACAACCAAAAGGTCTGCAGTTTTTAGAACAGGTGTTTGCGGAATTTAATATTTATGTAAACAGATGGGTTTGGGGAAAATTTGTTTATACATTTAAATCTGCTTTAAACCTATTAAACCCCAGGGCAGTTTCTATAAACATCGTTATAACAGATTGGAATTTTCAGGCAAAGAGCTGCACACTCGAGACTGAGGTTTTCTTTACTTGGTGAGGTATTTAGAAACCTCTTACATATCTTGCATAATGTTACTGATCTTTATATCGATTATCGTTAAGCTTGTTCCGTGTGGAAAGAATTCCATTTGAAATGAAGTTTGGCTATCTTAAATAAATCAGTGTCAATAAATAAAATAGTGTATAACAAACTAAATAAAGTTAAAACCATATTGATATAAACCATTTCTCGTGCAAATAGGCAGTTAATCTCTACTGAATTTTGATAAATTAAAGTTAAGTCAATAGTGTCTGGAAATAAATATAAAATTTCTTCCGTTTTCGGCGTTATATCAACACGATTACTCGAAGCTTCTTTGACTCTTTTAATACATAAAGGCTTAATGGTAATGTAAGTGATTATTATTTACACTAGAAACACTTTATAAACATTATTTCTTTTCTTATCGTAATTTAATTTCAGATACGATTATAGACATTATTCACTTAACAACGGTTAATACTTTAATAATTAGCCTATCTTTAAAAATTCCTGAATTAAACTTAATGACTCATAGATATTTGTATCCACGGTAGCAGAAATGATGAGTGGACTTTCAAAAAGCTGTTTGTCCAAAAAAGTTAATTTTTGTTTTATGATGGAATGCCATTATTTGTGCAGCTCACCAATATCTTAAAAGTGTTGTACATTCAAAATGCAATATTTACCATATTTACATCAGTTTGAAATTGCTCTGGACATTCAAGTGCTGCCTTTCCATTCACTGTTGACAACCAGAAGGTAATATGTCCTTGGTTAACAAGTAACATAAATATTGTTGGAAAAATCCAGACCGTGTCAGCTTTTGAAAAAAAAAAATGGTATAAGTAACTCTCGTACCTCTCTGCTTTTATTATTTGTTCAGAAAGCATAGGGCCTATTACTCTATATGCCTTTACTGCGCACCTGAGGCCGCGCCGTGCCCGAGTCAGACCACTCGCCTCTCACTGTTCGATCCCAAGCCACCGCATGTGAGATTTGTGGTGGACAAAGCGGCGCAGGAGCGGGATTTCTCCGGGTTCTCCGGTTTCCCCCGCCATCACATTCCACCGGGGCTCCATCTTCATATATCATCAGTGTCATCACCTGCGGTGCCAGAGCAGTAAAAGCGGGCGTTAAACTCAACCCCCCCAAAAAAAAAACTACCACTGCGCACCTTAAAAATTTTCGCGCCGTGCTGGGGAATCTAGAATGTAAAATCGAGTTGCTCCATGCTTCAGTAACTGTTATTTTACGTCGGAACTAATCAGGTAAATAGAACCACGTTTGTCAGAGAAGAATATTAAGCATGCGTTAGTTAACTCTAATCGTTGATATTTCGTACAACCCAATCACAGAAATGTATCCGACTCTCAGTATGACTGAAACATATAGTGCATGTAACAAACCTCGTAGTGCGTTGGAACTTACAGTAAAACCTCACTCGGTTTTAAACATTGAGCTCCCGAGACTAAATTAACATTTCTGAGACGATGCCAGACATGTGTAGGTAAAGAAGAATAATCTTTCCAATATGTATTACATATAATAAAGTATGAGTCAATTATCATTGTAATTATAACGATGAGGATGTGAGGCAGTTGCGCGCATATTATAACTGTTACGGCAAGAGTCCGAACTGTGGCGGCCGGCGCGCGAGCTGCCGTGCGGTGGCCACTATGTGAAAGAAATCTTCGTTCTCAAAATACTTTTTCTAATGGTAATTCCGTACAGGTTACTCTTTTGAGCCGTTGAAACCCTGCCAAATAGTGAAGAGAGTACGTTGATATTTGGTAAAATTATACAGACCGAAGAACATTTTTTGCTTTAATTATACTTTGACGAAACATGACAAACGTTAATCGTGGCTTATATGGAGAGATTGAAAATGTGCGAGAAAATCTTACTATATTATACAGACGAGTTTCTCCAATTACTATTGCTTATTCTCATATAGCTTCGATGCTGACTTAGAATTCCACACACTATGCATGACATCGCGGGAGATGGCTGAATAGCGACACACTTAAAATGAGATGTTATTGAAAAATACAAAATAATAGCAGAAAAAGAATATCTCGGAAATGACCAACGCCACAAAAATTTATTTGAAATAAATTGTGCGAATTATGAAATTTACATGTTTTTTATAGCAAGTTTTGGTTTTCTCTAATGGTTTACTCCTTATACAAAATTCCTTCCAAATGAAGCTATTCCCAGAAAATTTAAGACATGCGCTTTATTTTTCCATATAAATATTTTAAATAGGTATTTGGTAATTTAATCAAACTCATTAGAGCTGTTTCTGAGAAAATAAATCGAAACTTTTTCCATACAAGGACAGTTTTGTGGTTTGAAAATCCTTGATCGCATCTTTGGAGGATACGATCTCAAATACCAAGAGTGGTAGTATTCCGTCTTTTCTTATTGAATTATACTGTGACAGATACCAATACTTGCGTGCATAAAAGTGGCCCATTCGCATAGATTATGATAGTGTTTTTCTCTCCATGAAGGTTTTCCACTTCCAGGTAATTAAACTTTGGCACCTCCCACCCGTATTACTACACTTATGTATCTGGCCTGAAACACAAACAGAGATATAAGAATTAACCAATGAACGATGTTATCGTTGTGAAATGTAGAGATGGGTTGTATACTGTTTTTATGAAAGAGTTCAGCTACGATTGGTGCACAAGAATCCTCATGCCCACAATTGAAAATGTAGAGATTGTGGGACCTCTATTTGCGATGACTTAGCGTGGGATCAGCTACTAGCATTGCTCTAGCGAAATCAATTTAAGCATTGTCGAAATTCTTTAAGGAATAGGGACTAAGAATATAGTGTACTCGGAAATAAAAAATAATGGAATTTAAGAAGGGAAGCAAGCTATGTAATAATGAAAAATGGCATTGGGAAGGGATAGAAATCGAGATAGCTATTAAATTTGACTATTTGGATATTAGGCTTAGTGAAAATGGAGGATGAGTGGAGCAAAAAAGAAGACGGCTTTAGCAAATGGAAGGTTGGTTTTGAAAGCTATTAGTGCCTGCAGGTAGAAAGTACCAGAAATTAATATCAAGTGATTGGGGAAAATATGGGGCATTGAGGACGGATAGCTAAATATTGATTTGATTCACAGGAATTGTTGTACACAAATTTTGGGACCAACTGAAAGCTCACCAAATTGGGTTGCACAAGTTTAGCTAGGCAGAATAGGGAGCAAAGGAAAAATAATGACAAGAACCCTGAGATATTGGTTTAGGATCAAGAATTTAAGAGAGCGCAGCATTGTGAAACATTTGTTTAGTGGCACAAGAGAAAGTGAGGGGAAGAGTCTCCTGGGGTACTGGAATTAACGAGATCATGGGAAAAATCAGCCTGAGTATGGTGTGGTGAGAGAGAGAGAGAGAGAGAGAGAGAGAGAGAGAGAGAGAGAGAGAGAGAGAGTTCAGGGAAAGTGGATTTTAGAAAGAAGTTGAACAAAAAATTGATGATATAGAAATTCAGGTGTTATTAGGTAGTTTCAGCAGCAAAAAGACACTGAAAGTATACAGGAAGCTAATAAAATTGGGGTCTAGAGAATTGTGTAGATAAAGGTGACAAGTAGATGTGGGAAGGATCTGCCTGGGTCCGAACAAGAGTAGTGGTGTTAAAATATTCAAGAATAGGTTTAAATATAGTGGTATGCCTGATGTGTGGAGTGCAAAACAACTAGTGGCATGGAATTCTGGAATGTGAAGAAACTAAAGAAATGAGAGTAAAACTACGGATTGAGAAGTGAGCTAATTTACCAATTGTGATAAGGGGGGGAAGTTGGTGAATATACGAAATCTTAGAATTTGGGCATTATCTGGGCAAGGTTAAAATAAAATAGTTGAAGAAAATAAATAAAAATGGGGATCTAGATGACTAGAATCTTAATCAAATATAGAAATGGGGTTATCTCTAGATGTAAGCTAAGTTGAATAACCGCAAGGTTGAAACTATTCGAACCACTTGATTAAACAGTAAATCTGAAGGAGCCAATATTAATTTTGCTGCATTTTCTTTGTGGTCAAGAGATTGTAAAATAGTACAACTATAGGACTAATTGTGTTATTAAGTGGAAATAAATTAAATTCATTTAAATTTAGCTAGTACACAAGAAAAGGCTAAATCAATTAAAACGTTATTCATCATTCTGGAGGAAGTGGTAAAGGATTATTTCCAAGCATCGTTAAATTGGATAACAGATACAGCACTTACATATATGAGACGTTTAATCACCAGCAAGTAGACGAAGGATACAATTTTTGCCCTTATCGAACAGGAATAACCTAACCGATATTAATAAAACGGAAGTTAGCATGAACATACAAGGTTTAAGCTGTAACGTTACTCTTCGGCAGTTCGGCCATATTTTAGGGGGGGTACAGGGTCCATATACAGGGGGATGACTAGTATTATGCTCGGGAAGAGCACGTTTGGTCACGTTTGTAGAAGGTGAGGCGATACTTTATCAGTACCAACATAAACATCTCCGTTCCATAGTAGTTCACTTTTTGTGCGCGTGGATGTACGGACGTTCCTTTTACTAATGCGAGTTTTTATCCAGGGGCCTCAACATGTATTTCCAGTGACATCGCGACATAAAATTTTTAGGTGACACACAGTACTTCCTCTTACTTTAGGTAGGAAAAATCGTTAGCGCAGCGCAGCGTAACGCAACTGACTCTGGCACTGGGACCCGGGTTCGATTCCCGGTTCCAACGTGGAGATTTTCTCTTACTCCGCTGAGAGAACTGGTGGAAGGGTAACGAAACACCGCCGCGGTATCATCCATTGCCGAAACGCCCATGCCCACAATTCCGTCCCGGCCATTGATCAACCTTTAAGTTGAATACTCGTCACCATTATCAGGTAGGAGGCAGAAAAACTAAAAATTGTACAAAGCAATGAAGTTTAACGCTATTTGCAATTTTGTACTTGTAATTGATTTTTCAACTCAAAAATCCGTATATGTGTATGGGAAGAGTAAGAGGTGATTGTAGAGAATGAAACTCCAAAATAATGCTACTTATTTATAATATATATTTAAGATTAAGTATGTACCTTTGTAAATTTGTTTTATTTAATGAAACAAGCAATGTAGCTATTATCTTAAGCAGCTTAGTAGATTTACAAATGTACAAATAGTGCAAAGAGCTACAAGCTTGTCAAAAGAAAAGTGTGAAACCCGCGCTGTGCATGCAACGCAGTAAGTTAATTCTTTGAAACAGTATTACATCGGCAGTGGCGATTATAATTGATAGTTTTGAAACTCATTTTATGTTACAGCTGTATGATCGCATCTCAAGTAAAGTCGTAAGCCCAACACGAGCACCGCCAAGCGATGCAGTACAGAAATGTCGAGAAGTCGTTGAAGCACTACGAGACCACCACAACAACAATAACTCGCCACATCTGGACCATGGCCCAGCTGCTGAGATAGAGGAACTCAGGGACATCTTAGCTCGGCCTCATTTTAGGGTGAGTTTGCATGCCATTTCTCATTGTTTGTGGAGTCTTACTGTATCGAAGATTTCCTGATGACATTCTGTCGTCTCGTGGGGGGTCCTCGGAGCCAATTATATCTACGGATGCTCCGCCATCTTCTACAGTTGTGGTTATGGAACATCAACATTCATGCACCTTATGGGATGTCCTTTGTAATGGATGGTCGGAGATCACGGCATGAGGGTTGGATTGGTCGATTGAAGAAGTGAAAGGTTGAAATCGATCCCCTCTCTATCTGTTGTCAGCTGCTCCAGTGGTGCACTGCGAGATCTTTCTTTGAGGGTATGCATGCGAGACTGAACAACACCAGTTAAATTGACCGAGAACATTGGAACGAATTGCCGATTGTTGGAGGCGAATAATCAAAGTGTTCCTGTATCTAAGCACGAAAAACTGTAACTGACTTCCATACAATAATTACTTCACGAGTAACAAGCGTAATTTGCCGTGACTCACTGAACTGTTAATCGGCGCATTACTGAATTTCACGGTAGCATTTTATAAGAAACTAATAATTGGTTTCTCAGCACAATTATTTCAATTTTAGGGTTTACCGGGTGGCCCAACAGCCCCGAATTTTACGTGTGCAAATTAATAATAATGATAATAATAATGATAATAATGATGATAATAATGATGATAATAATGATGATGATGATAATAATTATAATAATAATAAGAAGAAGAAGAAGAAAAAGAAGAAGAACAATACATGACAGCACTGCATGCTTTTGTTATCGCATCTTGATGTTTTGATTTAGCCCTACAGTGGCATAATATTAAACAAGAACAGTGTATACATAATTACAAAACTAGCTATTGAACATACTGATAGGGGAAATACATACCTTTTAATTTGGTAATTCTTAATCGAAAAGGTGACCTTATTCTCCCAAAAATAAAAGCTCTGTAGCGGAAGTGAAAAACATGTGAACATTTTCGACCTATTTGCACTGTTCCTGTATATCAACTCGGACTCCAATACAAACCTGGAAACTCAACTCAATAAGTCCGATTCCCTCATGGTTTCCGCTGAAATGCAAGACGAGTAGAACGCAGGTCGCTCACGCTAACACCGCCACTAACCAGTGTTTACTTGGATTTGCCCCATTGAACTCTGTAATTCTATAAATGCACCAAAGGTTATCTGCACACGTGAAATGCGGCGTTGTTAGGCCACCTGATATTTTAACATTCGAAAGGTAACATACTTAAATTTCATTTAAGAATAGAATATTTAAACCAAATAATGAAGAAACTATAAGAGTTTATGTTCACGTTCATTTACTTTTTTAAAACATCGTACCGAAACGTTGTGCCTATGCTTTATTTGAAAACTGATGAATTTGACAACGTCGAGCATGATCTTCCCACACGAAGAAACCCGTTGTCCCTTCGTAATTTAAATTCACGTATAAAATAATTTGGGTTTGTGCTGCATCAGTATTGTGTATGTATTTATCAATACGAACACGGCATACGTATCTATACAGTACTGATATTCTTGTGCTATGCCACTGAGAACAATTATTAACAAGTATCGTAAACTGGGAGGGGGGTATACTTTGACCAGATTTGAAGTTCTAATGGGTGATCCAAAAACGTTCGAACCGACTGGGCGATGTTTTGTCTGTGCCGCTCGTTGCCGTCTGTTGCTTTCATTGAAAGACGCGGATGAAAACATGCAACATTTTTAAAACTAATTTTAAAGTTTTGATTACCAATGTTATTAAAGAAGATGCTGAAGCTGGCCACCGCCGTTGTCTATATATGTCTTGCACCTCTTTAGGAAAATATCCACCACTCACCGTGGTTCACGTTGAGAACTGATGGCAATTTCCTGGCGGATATTTTGTTTTAATTCTTCCAGGGTATGTGGGTTTGTCTTGGACACTTTATGCTTTATGTTACCCCAGAGTTAGAAATCGCAGGGGTTTAGGTCGGGGGACCGAGGGGCCCACAAATCTCTACTAATAGTTCTGACCTGAAACACACTTTGAATTGTTCTCATCTAAAGGTTGTCTATAGAAGCTGTTGCAGAGTTGAAAAAAAAGGCAAAATCACGCTTCTCGTCTGCTAATTCTCTAGAAAAGGTGGCAAAATTGCATTCACGAATGTATGGGCGTCAACTGTTAACTGTTACTCGTCCTCCATTAATGGCACATCATACGCCGATTTTTTTCGTCATGTAGGGTATTTTATGTACAATAAACGATAGCGCTCCAATAACTATTATTTTGTGTACACACATATCCATGAAGGTGAAATTAAGCCTCGTCCGTGAAAATATTAAATGTGGGTCAATTTCGCCAATATATACATTATTGAGAGCCCACTCACAAAATATGTTAGAACGTACGAATCAGATAAATACATGCTGTGCAGTAGAAAACAAATGCTGAACCATAATACATTTTGGGACTAAGTAAAGGACAAAATAATAATAAAGCACACTGGTAATAACTCAACCACACGATATCACCGTCAGTACAATACTGCACTTTCAGAGCAGAGACATAAAAGTCAACAGTGTGACCTTGTGTACAGTAGCTGTATGTTATGTTTCCGTTTGCGCAATGGAAAAACTCCGCGCAGCGGTTCGGATGTATTTGGGTCGCACGGTAGTTAACATACTGTTTAGGCCACAGAATATAACTGTCTTTTTGTTTTATTCTTATGGTTTTTTGTTTTTATTTTTACGGCCTCCAGTGTTATAAATAGGTATATTTGGTGGTTATCGTTGAATACTGTTGTCATGAAGGTAGCCTAAGGAAATTTCAAAGATGTTCAATGGTTAGGTTTAAGTAGTAAACTCTGGCCACAAAAACAACTATTTTTAACATATTTTTATAAGCAGTAAGAAAGTTAAGATGTGATATGATTAGCAATTTGGAAAACGGCTACATTTGGTGGGCAAATACTCGGTACTCATTTTCTAAGCACAACGATGGTTACCAGTTACACACACCGGAATATAGCAGGTTACCAGAGCCATTTGGTGGGTTTAAAGAAAACTAAGGGCACGATAGATTACAGATGTAATGAAGTACATTTAGAAAGAACGAGTTTAAACGCTTTCTGTGTCTCTGGCCGACTTACGCAGCAGTAATAGTACAACAGCGACTATTGGCAGAATGTAAAGGAAAATAAAGAAAAATCTACATATGTGGCGTAATTTTTTTTTAACCAAAGTGAAAGAGATGAAAGCGTCTTAACAAATACGAAATTTCAATGGAATATGACTGTATTGCGGAATTGACTCATTAGTACAGACGCATCCTAAAAAGCTCTTTGGTGCAGGGACTAACAATGGAGACAAAC
The DNA here is from genome assembly GCA_030762935.1 of Hymenopus coronatus. NCBI lineage: Eukaryota > Metazoa > Arthropoda > Insecta > Mantodea > Hymenopodidae > Hymenopus > Hymenopus coronatus. The sequence continues at coordinate 415,498,072 of CM060900.1, read as the reverse complement.
AGCTAGCGGTACCAGTGGTAGAAATGGGTGAATAGTGTGCGCGCTGTGAATAATGTGAAGCGGACCTGTGGGGGCACTTCAAGACCTGTTACTTCTAATTAAGGGTGAAAAATTACCATTGGCTATAATAAGCAAAATACTGACATACAAAGTGATGGGATTAAGCTTTATAAGGACCTTAATGACTCAGCTATCCTACAACTAATTGCTTAACTTAAAATGAACGCAGCTAAAATTCAGTAGCACAAGATGTAAAATATTAACAATAGGCTCACCAATCTGATAAATAAATTTTTATTAAACTTAGAGTCTAGGCTGATTAAAGTATTTGTTTATAGGTATGCCAATCATTCGTTGCACATAACTTCAGTTTTTATTTGTCAAACAGTTGAAGAATAGCTTATATAAATATTTATTTCCCACGAAGTTGGAGGCTCGAGCAGGTTGCTTATACACGGTTACTCTCGTTAATGCACTGTACCATTCTGACAGTTATTTTCTTATGTATTATCATAAAAATACTGCCATTAGGGGTAGGCTCCACTCAAAATCATGAAAATGTTCTAACATTTTAATTGGCTAATTCAGATTTTAGAATGTATATTTTCATACACCCAAAATAGTTAATTGTATTATAATTGTAAATATGTTGTGGAAGTTTTAAGGGAGGATGTATAATGCAGAAACATTTTAATGTGCATGTGTTATATACATATTTAGTTACTTTCAAATCTATTACTCCAAAAGTTTATTTTCTATTTCACATATACGTTTTTAAATGGATGTAAATCGGGGTGGAATTTTTACAACTATTTTCTTTCTTTAGTAATGTTCCTTACTGAATTTGACAACATTTATGAAGTAACTGTCTATTTACATGCTTTTATTATGTAAGATATCCTGATAGTTAATTTAATATAAGAGTTAATGTTATTATTATTATTATTATTATTAAGGTTATTATGATTATTATTAGTATGGTTATTATTATTATTATTATTATTGTTATTAATTTTTATGAACTGCAAAATAACAAACTGCTTAAATTTCAAAACAAACTTTGAAAATAAATTAGGTATTCCATAAAAAAGCGTAGAAATGTTCTTCTTTGTCTTGTGAATACAACAAAAAATCAAAACGAGGCTTAGAAATTAGGATCTTCTCGTAAAAGCTTTAAGTTTAAAACAGTTCTAAAAAGCAGGAAAACAGAAAATAAAAACTAAATAAACCTGATCTTTAAAATTTGGAAATTGTTACTCTCTTATAAGTAAACATATTCTCATCATGGTTGCAGTGCAAAAATGATTGGAGTTTAACTAGGATAAAATAGAGCTTATCAAACTAATTCCTGTTTGTACCCTACTGAGATGTATTCATCCGCACGGCGTTAACCTTCCATTTCTCCTGATTGGTCTATAAATGGTGAAACAAGAGTTGTGTGTCAAGCAATGTTGGGCAGTGAAACAATATAAACACTGCCATTATAGATGCACATGCTAACATCATCCTTTGGTCAGGTCTGAAGCATAGGATCCTTCCATCCATTTCATGATAAGAATTTACATGAATTACCCCTTTTATTTAATATATTTGATTCATACGGCTATGAGAATGAACATTTGACAATTTTCTCCTCGAACATGTTAAGACAACCATGTTAAAAAAGGAATTAATTTGTATCACACATCACCCTTTTCCACGACGATAGCCAATGAGAAGTGACTAGTTCACGTGGCCGTTAAGAGATAAGGGGCAAAGCCATGTGGAATAAACCTCAACTAACGGTATACGCATTTGACCGCTGAAAAAAAAAACTCGAACAAATAAATAATGCTTAGCGGAAAGTGCTGAGACACGTCGCTTGTAGTGTTGGTTTGTGCTATCGTATATTTCAGACCTTAATTGCGATTCCACAATGTTATTGAAAATAATGCTGCTGAAGGCTATGAGTGAAACTGTAAAAAAAGTCTGTCACCAATTAAATAGTGAAGAAGTACAGAATCAATGAGAAAGTATAATAAGAAAGTATATTATCAACTTTTTATTATCACATAATTGGTGAATTATGTTACAGTATGTAGTTAATACTTGTTTAAGAGCGGGAATCTGTTCCTACTTTTCCTATTGGTTAAGGGCTTTTTAAAAATTAAACATTTTTACGAAGAGATTTTAGGATTAGGATTACACGCGGACGGGTTCCCCAGACACTGGGGTAGAGCACCACATATGGGCCCCTAGGGCCTTTTACATCTTTTGTGACTCTCAGGAATGGAGGGATCAGGGGAGAGAACTGAAGGGCGACCAACTCCAGGTAACGATGAGCGTAAACATGGACAGGATCCCTAACGGTTACAGATACGACGCCGCCAAGCCCCGAGCCTCCAATGGATGGCCAGGAAGAAAACTTTGGGGACAATAATGAACCTACCCAGCGACTCGGGGAAACTCCCGAAACAAGTTAGGTTAGGTAGGCCGGCCACGGAAATAGAACCGACCTCGTGAATGCGAACCGCACTCATTACCACGGCTCTTCTCCTTTAGTACCGAGTATCCACTTACGTATAGTAAAAATAAATGAATAATAAAAACGCTCTTTCTCTGACGTTCATCCATGCAATATACTAAGAGTGAATGTAATACACAGAATATATGGTATGACATGTTGAAAATTCATAATTTATAACTTATACTCGAGCGTTAAATTTGATTGTTAATTTTTTTTATAGAGTTTAACGCCCCTTTTACTACAATGGCACCGCAGGCGATGACTCAGATGATACACGGAATGAAGATGGAGCAACGGTGGAATTTGATGACAACCGGAGAAAACCTGCCCCTGAGCCGCTCACATGCGGTCGCGTGGGATCGAACCCGGGTCGTCTAGGTGGGAGGCGAGTGGTCTAACCACTCGGCCACGGCGCGGCCTTGATCGTTAATTGAAACTGGTTATTCTCTCTGTAGCAATTAACCTGTGGCTTTGTCACATTTCCACCTTCAGGCTGAAAATTTGAAATGTATGTCGGAAGGTGGTATATCCGACCAGGACCACTTACTTGGGTATGGTTTCTTTTGTATTTTTACTTTCTCTGTGTGCTATGTATATAGTAGGTAGAGAAGATGTTGTATCCCACCAAAAATGTCAAGATTTCGCCGGCGGTATATGTTTTGAGGCCCATTGAGTCCAAAAAAGCAATTTAAAAAAAAAGGTCGGTGTGCGTGCACGTGGGCAGCATAACTAAAAAAACGAAAAGACGATTAAGTACCAAACTTGGTATTTAAGTTCAGTATCTTCCAAGGATGTGACATGAAGACCCCCCACTCCCAACTACCTTTTACATGGAACGTTTTTCGAAAATGTTAATTTTCTAAAAAACCGCGCCAACAATTTTGATTAAAACGCCACATATTTAGGATGTTTTCATGACAAACGATATGTATATCTTGAATTTTCTGGGAGAATAGTCTAAGACCTCTTCATTCTGAATGAATTTTGCGTAAGAGGTAAACTAAAACTTACTTTTAAAATGTAGATCTCATTAAAACACAATTTCCGGCATACAATTTTTTGTAGTGTTAGCCGTTATCGAGATACTCCTATTATTTGTTTCAGTTTTAAGCTATTTAAAGTTTTGTCAAACGGGAGGTCATCTTTCCTTTCATCTCTCTTTTGTTTTTCTCCTGGTCGTGCAAATCGAAAATCGAATTTCAACTGTTTCACATAGCGATTGGCTTGCTCTAGCCTAATGTATCACTTTATTTCTTTTCTACTATTTTTTCTTTTGATTGTTTCACTTATATAGCCCCCTTTAACATCAAAGGTCGTATCGGGGTGGGTTGGGGGAAACAACTCGTTGACTGTAGTTCTTTAACCATTTTATTTTATTCAAACACACACACACACACACACACACACGCATACAGCATTCACTCTCACATACGTACTTCCAGACTCTGTGGGAGGTAGGGAATGATTCTGGTTAAAGAAAAATTACCCGCCCTATCTGGGAATGGAACCCGAGACCTCCAGGTGAGAAGTCAGCTCGATGACCACTCGACCTCACAGGCGGTCAGTCCGCTTCTACTTAGAACGAACTAATACAACCATTTCTACTAATGTCTATCTTGATTACCATGAGATTACTTCGCCTTTACCGCCAGGCGTTTGCTCGCTCAAGACATCTATACTAGGTGGCGAGTTTATCAGAGGACTAGTGAACGAAGAATAGAAGGGGGTGGTTATCAACAGTTTGAGGTGACCCTAGTTAAGTAGGACATGTATCGTACCTTTTTAATGTTTACATTTGGAACATTCGCTTGCATCTCGTATACTCGCAATCGCAGCATTTTTTTGGTAGGTAACGTATTCTTCCATTTTGGAGTAGCACTCGACCACGCAAAGTCTGTGATCCGTGGTCATTTCCATCTCGCGTGAGAAGGACGCACAAAATATCATAGTGAAAATCAGATCTGAACATACCAGAACATCAACCTGTTTATAAACTCGGCAATGCATTCAGTCCTAGGTTCAATTCAGTACCTCCCCTATCACACAAGGGGTTCGCTGAACTAATAATAACGTCATACATTTAAATTCACTGGCACTAAAGGCCGAATAAATCTGAAGACTCGGTATAACTCATATCCGCTAGCAGTAGTCGAAAACGTTATTCATTAAACCTGAAGATGTCTTTAAAGCACACTATATTTTTCCAATTATCTTTTCTTGTGGCTTAAAGCATTTCCGAGAAATCCATTGTTAATTTTTTTTCAAATTTGTCAATACTTATCATTTCCTCTAAAGTTCTGTCACTTTTCAGTGTGTTCTCGGGATTGCATTGAAAGAGAATGGAATTTAAAGGCAACCATACAGCGTACAGTTTTTTAATATTAGACTATTGCTGTTCGCTTTGCAACTATAACGAAGTGTACAAAGTAAATATTTTTGAAAATGTTTATATCATTTAAAATGAAGTAGATAAAAAATAACTTTTCGTAAGAATAGTTTACAAAGCCATAAACAAAAGAATAGAGGACAGAGACATTCATGTGAATGTAACACATCAGATTTTTAGTAGTGTTTAAAACTCTGAGTTGCATAAAATGGAATCATAATTTAAAAAGGAAATTTAGAAAGGAAACGCTCCAGTTATAAGTTTAGGATACTTTGTCAGTTACGAATACTGAAGAAAAGACCTCTCAGCTGGTGGTACTTGAACAGCGGACCTCCAATTTGAGTAGCGACCTCGGCCACCCGTGTCGATGTTAGCTGCTAACAATAACAGTGACTGCTACTGTGTATGTTACTATGAAGACTATTTATAACGGCGGATCATAACCGTAACAATAATTATGAACAAATGCTGTAGGAATTTATTAATTTCGGATTAAATAGCTCCCAATGTGTTTACGTAATTATTACTGATATATTTTGTGTATTTATCACATGTTGTGTAGCTATTCGCCTCTCACCTAGACGACCCGGGTTCGATCCCAAGCGACCGCATGTGAGATTTGTGGTGGACAAAGTGTCGCAGGAGCGAGTTTTCTCCGTTTCTCCGGTTTCCCCCGCCGTCGCATTCCACCGGTGCTCCATCTTCATTCATGTATCATCGCCTGCGGTGCCAAAATTAGTAAAAACTGGCGTTAAACGCTATCAAAAAATGTTCCGTACCTACTATGTATACATATGAAATAAGTCCACATCTTACTAGTTTTGATACGTTTACTGACTATATAGTTAATAACCACAATAATAGTTGACCTTGGGAGGCGGAAGATAGCTACAAGCATTTTAATTGTTGTGTTGCTAAGCATAAAAGAGGGTTACAGAGCAAAACATGTACACTACTATATCCAATCAAGCATGAAAACATCTAAGGAAAAATAATTTTGAGAGCGCACTTTTCAATATTTTAAAATGTGATGCTAAGAACTGTCAAGGCAAGAACATGTATTAGTGACTAATACGAATATAAATAGTGTAATCATATAATGTTTGTCGAACCCGCATTAAACAATCGCATCTGGTTCTTCTACGCCAGCAAACCTTCAGTATCAATATGAAAGGCCGAATTAAGGGCACGGACTCGTGAACGGGAAGTCCACGATTCGAATCTCACCAGTGCCGACCTCCCTAATAGAACTTTCTAGCTTTTACTCAGTCCTTTTAAATGAAATATTTTGGGGAGCATTCTTAACACTTCCGTTCCAAATTGTCTTTCCCAATTATCTTCTTCGGTGTCAAATGCTCTAAAATGGGTGTTAGCACTGTTTAAATAAAAGATGATCTTTAATCAGGGTTGCAAATTCATTTTATGCCGCATTTTGCCGGAATGACGCGATGGTAGCCCGCCGCTTCTGCGGCAGAGCTGTAGGAATCCGTTTGTGCAATAGCGCCGGACGGCCTGCTGTTTCTCTCACAACGATAAGGGGCAGTTTGCATATTTTGGGTTTACCTACCATTATACGAGGCATTTGAATCGATGCCTCTCTACGTCTACACGAACCCAGTATCTATTGAACGTACGATTGAACATTTGGCGAATGGAAATTGCACGCCAGATATTGTCTTCTAATTCGTGCAGCGTTTGGGGAACTGTTGCATAAACTTTATCTTTCAGTATTAATTCAAGCTCACAATACGCATGTGATCGTTCGAGCAAACCTTAATATAGTTATAGGCCAAACGCGCAAAGTTGTATTGCACCACATAATTTGAAACGAGCCGATAGATGGAGATACAGACAATGAGTCAAGTGCTAGTTGCTGATTTTTAAATAATTAGTATTGCTTTTTTTGTATACAGTTTAGATTACAGTAAAATAAAACAAATAACGTTTTATTTTAATTAGGTAATTTCCTGCAGCTCCTAAGTGGAGCATAGGGCATCGTTATGATGTTTCCTTGATCGGATTTGAATTTCTAGTTCGTGAGTTCGCCGCTCTGCGCCACGGTGCCGAGGGATCGGCTCGTCGCCAACAAATAGTAGGACGAAATCATGACTTCCAGACGCGAAACGGTAGAATTTTCCCCAGAAACCATTTTTTAAGGTTCTTTTACGTGGAAATAAACATTACATGGGACCACCGGCTGAACTTAGACACCAAGTTTGGTATTTACCCGACTTTTGGCTTTTGAGTTACGCTGTCCACAGTCACATGGACACACACATGCGCAGTCACTTTTTCCATTTTTTTTTTTTCATGGAAAAGCGTGAATTTCCAGTGACATCTCGGTACGGAATTTTTGGTTAGAAGATAATACCGTTACTATTTACTATGTACGTGGTATAAAAAGTAAAATACAATTGGCATAACTCCTTCAACTTTGGTTACAGAGTTTTTCGTGTGAAAATTTTTACGAAAGTTGGCAAACATATTTTTTCAGAAAACACGTGATTAGATTTTTATTTTTTCACTTTGTATCTCCTTTTTGGGAGAATGAATTATGGGTTGAATTAGTCAACGAAATACAATCTACCCTGTCTTGCATACCAAGCAATGTATTCAAACATTTTTGAAGGGGGGAAACCCACAAACATTCAAAATGCAAGTTTTTGCTTCGGGGCCTGTTAGTACGCATGTTGACGGACACGGATAGGCGAAGCCATTAAGCACGGGGTCATGAACTGAGGTCTGCTGTTCAAATCCCGCAAGACCGTTCTCCTTGATAGGTTTCATCTTCTATGTTTTGCTCGGTTTTCATAACTAGCAAATGCCAGGGAGTTACCCTCAAACTTAGCCCCGGATTATTTCCTTCCCAAAGTTTCCTTTTCCAATTATTATTTCATTTTATGTCAGCTAATGGACTGATCATCTATTGTGGCTTCTCTCTGACCCAGAGCCTCTGTTCCTCAACAAGCGCCTGACCCTAGGTGCTGCCTTGTAAGGCCAGTTATCTCCCTGTTTACTCTCCTCAGGCAAAGAAAAAAATATCATTTCATGTACCTTCAGTGTCCATTGCCTGTGATGCCGCATGTACAGTGTCTTTTATGGTGAGGCTTCAAACCACCTGTGTGCATAGCGCACTGTACCAGGATATCTTCTCGCTGCGCAACTAGCGGCGAATGACCGTTCAATGCTAATTTTGTCAGCTGTGTTAAAGCCACTGCTTTGTATTTGTGTATTAAACGCGTTTGTTCATTGTGCATCTCAAAGGTAAAAGTTTATTCAGGGCATTTTTGTTTTGTGGGATTTACTTAAGAGTGTTATGGTCTTATTAGTTCACATACGTCCCTACCAACAAATTCATGCTTGAGCAAAGAATGTTTTATTTATTTTAATTTTTTTATGTACGATACATACGGAACAACCTATACAAATCATATAGACAAGTGCGTGGACAGCTACAGTAGAAATATACTGGTATTTCAACTCCGGTAGAGTCACGTTAGATGCATGGTTGATACATTTAGGACAACGGGATCACTAACTCTAAGAAATTAGAACGATATCCCTAACGGAGGAAAAAAACCATGAAAATGGTACATCATTTGAACACCCTCGTAATATATCTCTAAGCCGTGCTGTACAGCACGTGAGTGTTTCATAAACCTGCGTTCTTACAACTACGAAACCTTTACAATTGAAAACCTACATCATATCTAAGTTCATGACGACGAAAAACGTGTCAATTTCTGTAACTGGATTTTAGAAAATATATTTGACTGCACTGTTGACCCTCATTTATAATTTCCCCCGTCTTTCTTTAGACGAGTTGTGGTTTCATTAAATGGTCATGTTTCTTCACAGAAAAATAGGTACTGGAGCACCGAGACTCCTAATTTTAAGTTCTGTTGCATTATGTCAAAATTGTGTATGGTGCGCAGTAACAGAAAAACCAACATTAGGGCGCATATTTTGCAGCCATATGTAAATTCCGGTAGATATTGCAGATACATTCCTGCCGATGTTTTTCAAATGTTCTCAGATACTGAGAGAGAATACGGACATCTCCAACAAGATTATGTCCGCCCTATACTGCTCAAAATTCTTTGTAAGACATGGCTGTTGATTATAGGGGATTTCTGAAAGAAATTTGCCTACCCCTCCCGTTCACTGGGTCTTACTGTGTGCGACTTCTATTTGTGAGAACTCTAAAAAACAAAGTTTATAGGAACAATCCCCACACCATAGAGCAAGTTGTTTCAACTCGACTCCTCTGCGTCTGAGTACTAGCGCGCACTCAAGCAAGATCTCGGAGTCCGGCTGCAGGGGCAGTGTAATAGACAATACATCACTGTGCGAAAGTCATAGCACAAGTACTTGTTCTTCCTGACATTTCATTCTAACAGTTGATTCAGTCGTGACAGTAATTTACCTACGCTTCCCAGCTGTATTGTATATTGCAGGCGGAAAATTTGTTGAAGGACAGACCCCTGTTAGTCATAAGTAACTCGATACTATTTTTGTGCGCACCAAAGCTGAAAGAGTCTGCCGTAGACAAACTTAAGAACAATATGCAAACAGAAATTATGAACGCTACAGAAGAACTTATGCATGCGAATAGAAATGTCATCCGAAGATGCCAGGAATGTCTTCACGGAGATGGACACTACTTCCAGCTCTATTTATAACATTACTTATAACAGGTTAGTACTCATTATAGTTAATGCTACTATCACGCGTGAGTGAGTTACGTGGGAGTTGCAGAACGGAAAACATTCAGTATACTTATTAGGCATGTGCGGAGCACGCAAAAGCGCAATCCGCGGCCTCGCCATAAAACGACCGCACTGTAGTAACAACGGGCGTGAAACTTGAATTTAAATATTTCGTATTATTCCTTGAAATGTGAGTGCTCTGTAAACACAGTCTTTATCTAGATTGTTTTTTCATATATGTACCTGTGTTCCAGTATTATGCAGCCAATCCATCACTTCTCCCCAGATTTCCCATTCGTTTACTCAACAAAATAGGAGAAGGAGTGAGTGGGGGAGGACTAGTTTTGTGTACGTTTCCAGATTCCATTGCGCTTCTCTACAAGAAATCTACATTAGTGAAATGAGTTTCAAATGGGAACATAGGAAGCATTGAAAAGAAACTCTTGTAACACCAATCACTTTGTATCACATTTTAATCAAATCATGCTGTCCTAGGTTACAGTGTTTCAAATTGTGTTGATTACCCCAACATGAGCAAAAAGCTAATTCAAGTGACCGTTAAAACATTACAGGCATTATCTTTTGACTATATATATACAGGTTAGAAAACTTGTGCATTGTGAGAAAACCAATGAATTTTGCACTTGTTTGACAGATATGTAGTATCGAGTAAAAGGTGTGGACACCGATGTAAATTGTGTATTTAACATTAGGTTTAGCTCTAGCTACATTTCCCAAACAGGGGTTCCATTGGAAGAATTAACTACTGGCAATACAATTTAATGTTTATTGCATTGAGTAACACAATTAAAAAGTTTGAGTAAAAAAGTAATATGATGATCAAAGAGTTCCTGAACAGTGTAAAACATCTCAGTGTTACATTCACATGGATTTCTTTACTCATTCTTTAGCAATCTATTCTTACAACATTTTATTCTTATATCTAATTTATGTTAAAAAGGTAAAATTTTATATAAACGGTTGTATTTCCTTGTATGTACATTGGGAATAGGGAATACAGTAGACTTAAACGTTAGTCAAATCATATAAGAGTCGGTCGTTATGTGACGACTTTAAAATTCCCTTTTCTTAACCAGGAGGTGGGAACCGAATAACGGCTTCCCATTTGATAAGTGCTTAAGTATTGGAAAATTCAAATGAATAACAGGTTAATACAAAACAAAGAATATATTGGGCATAAACTGTATTTGAGCGAGATCTACATCTTTTTGTGTAGTAAGATATTTTTTACCAGTTACGCAAAGTCATTCAGAATGAAGAGGACTTCTTCAAAACCTTCATGTCGCGTTCTTGGAGTGTACTTAAACACCATGTTTTCTCTTTAAGTGGTTTTTCGTTGTTCAGCTATACACACGCGCGCGCACTTATACGGTCATACTAAAATACTTGTTAAGCGGCCTCAAAACATATTTCTGTAAAATCTCTACATCGAAATTTTGGGTGGAATACTGTACTTCCATTACTTACCTATACACAGTAGAGCAAGTAATTATATAAACATTTCAATGTTTTTTAATTTGTACCATAATTTATATTTCTAACACTCAATAGAAGTTTGAGCTTAGAAGTCAGTACCAAATGACTTAATTTTTGGTATACCGATTTACGATTAAAGTGTGTTTATTTCGAATCTTATGTAATGGAAATGGAGTTTTATTTTGGACGCTGTTTAACTGCTGTGGTTCTCAGCGTTTCATTCTATACTGGGCGTGAAAGACAGCTTAATTTTGCCCAGAGGCCTCTTTATCACGTTTGAGGTGCTTTTACGTCCAAAAATCTACGACACGGGACCAACGGCTTTACTTCTCTTCTGAGGGAAGCCAAAATTCCCACGGGAATCGAATTGGGGACCTCTCGTATGCGGAGCTATCTCTTGCAGTAAACTCTGTTTTGTGAAGTTGTCACATATAAGCAAACGTAAATATTATTGCCCATAGTCGAACAGGAAATTGTACAGGGAAATAGGTTATGTACACATCTAAAATTGCAATTTAGTGAAGGTGTTCATTAGGGTTGCAGGATCTTAACAATCCTTATACCTCTTTTTATGCTTAACACACTCATGTTTCGTCATGCCAAAATGCAGGGCCTATATTTATGCAGCGACTAAGAACCCAGATCAGAACTAAAATCTCTTACTTTCTCCAAAACTCATCTTTCACTTCGACTGACATTAACATTTAGCAAAAACTGTTGAATATACGAGTATTTGAATCAAAGGTAACTGAGGAAGGAATGGATAGTCATTTTCTTAGGGTGATCGGGTTGATGAGATGGTAACCTAGCTGCAACCTTGATGGCGTCTCTTGTGTTGCAAGCTAGTGCTCGTAACATGTTGCTTTGGGCGTTAGGTCAAAAGACCAAATCCTAACCGTGACTTCGAATCAATAAGTATCCAGTAAATCCTAAGAGTATGATCATTCATGCCTACCTTGCAGAACACATTTGCATGTACATTTCAAAATGGGGATTCTGAATATATTACTTAGGCATTCTGATTAAACAAACAAGATTTGGACCCAAAGAAAAGCCAGAGATTAAATGAAACTGTATAGTTTTCTCCAAAACATATGGCCTTCAACCGGGGCCGCTCTCCCTTCCACTGGGCAGTAACCATTAGCAAACAAAAGACGACCCTGTACTAGATGCGAGAGGCAACGTAGTAAAGCCCGTGTTTTCTGGAGTCTCTATAGACACTGCTTGAAAATCGAGAATCGCGCATCAGTTAAGGGCCAGTAAGTGGAAGACTTGGCAACAGCGAAGGTCGATTTCCAGCAGCACACTTCCTAGTCTCCGCCTTTGGAGGAGGAGTGGGACAGGGTTATAAAATATACTGTGTACGAATTACACCGATAGGCAACGTATTCCGAAGGTAAAAATGCGAAAGTTCCTCGTTTGACTATTCCAGTTGGGACATTAATGGAAAAATAAAAAAAAAATAACATTTGGATATTCCGCATTTGTTTTGGTTTCTTGTTGATCCTAAAACACAAAGCTAAGAAATAAATTAATTTCATTAATATAGATATTTTATTGTGGAAAGCTTCTTTCACCAAACATCATCTAAATAAAACGCTTAGGTGCACTAGGTGGACAAACTACCCCGTAATTGACGTGTGCAGATATTCCTTAGTGTGTTAATGAGTTGTAGAACTCAATGGAGTAACTTCAAATTAAAACCCGCCAACTCTCCCCTGACGGATTAAATTTGAAAAGGCCCCGTTGAGTTCTACAACTGTTTAACGCATGAAGGGATATCTGCGCACTTCAAATACGGGACTTATTTAGTATTAATAGGGAGAAACACGACTCAAATCGATAGAACACATGGAGTAATATAGCATATTAACTGTCTTAAATTACTCTCAGTAACATGGGGGCATTATGAAATCGCAAAAACCTGTTGAAATTTAAATAAAAACGACGAACAGCAAATAATGTGACTAGTCGTAGAATGTGTAAACAGAACTAAACGAATTTCTAGAGGTAAATAGCTCATATTTGCAGTAATGATATTGCGTTAATGCTAAACAGTACATGGGTAATAAATCGTAGGCGTTTAAAAGCGCTCTTATTGAAATAAAACCATTGACAGAAATTGATGTCTCAATAATACCAAATAGTTTATACAGACTACCTCACTCATGCTCCCAAAAGTGGGATGATAACCAATCATGTTTGAAAGAAAGTTATTTTTCAACCTGATCCACTCAAACTTTATGGAAATCTGCGTGATTAACATGGCTAAACTTGAAAATATTTAGACACTGTACATAAACGAAGGGACACTGCGCCATAAGACCCGTCTTTGTAGTGTGTGGGAAACGTGTCTGCCCCACATTCAAGAGGTTGCATGTTCAAATCATGATTAGGGTGAGTCACCCAGATAAGCTTTTTTTTCTCTTTTTTATATTTTTTTCGGAATTTTAGCTTTTCCTGAAAAGATGCATGTTGTGTAATTTTAAGCTCCATGAACCCAGACAACATGAAATACTTGTTCCACTGTTGGAAGAGACATGCTTTTACGGATACAGCAATAGTTTATTCACAGAGTTGGAAAATGCATTTAGGTAGAAGGGCATCGTTTTGAACATTTATTACTTTAAGGTACGGCGCTTATGAAATAATACTATACAATACCTGTGCAGTGGTGATACTCTGTGCATCTGCCTTTCATCAATGTTTCACTGTCTACACCAGTAAAAGAACCCTGTACAAGAAAATAGTTGAAACATAGTTTTCCTATTTTTTGATGAGGAAAGAGGGGAAAAAAATAAATAAAAATAAAAAAAAATGTTTGGTTCCCATTTAAAACACGTAGCTTGAGCCTCAAATTACCATCGAAATCTTCTCCAATTAAAACACAGCAAATGGCATTTGCTTTTCCCCATTATATCAAGCAATTTTTATTCAAGAGTTTCTTTCTACAACGCTCAGTTTTGGAGATATTCTACAATCTCAAGTTAAATGGTCCACCCTGCATTGTGGTGTTGTATGCTATTGAACGGAATATCAACATTGGTGGGGGGAGGTTAAATTTGTAAATGACGCACATAAAATTGGTAGAATATCAATACGATTGCAAACAACTATAGCTGCAAAGATCATATCGGGGGCTTTCAACTTGTGAAACAATCTACCTATATAGTTTATTGATATTAGGTTAATTATTTTATATTAAACGCACCCACATTTACTCTCACACTCATACTTCAAGACTTTGAGGATTAGGGACTAATTTCGGTTAAAGAAATATTCCCCAGCCAGGAGTCGAACCCGGGATCTCTGGGTGAGAAATCAGCTCAGCTCGCTGACGACTTGACCACATAAGCGGTTAGCTATAGATTTATTTAGATAAAATGTTGAGAAAGACGCTAGAATCTGTAAACTGCATGGTGTGTTTTTGTTTATGATTAATAAATTCAGAAAAATATCTACATTGGTTTGTCTTCTAGAATATTTAAATTAGCAGATGAATATTCTGATCTTACATGCATTCAGCATAGCAACTGTTTTGTATAATATGTGGAAATTTTATTTACGCTGACGCAGTAATAACTTTGCGACATCATAAAAGTCGCATGTCATGTCGGCAAATGTTGAGGTTGAACGATTTTTCTCTTTTTTTAATAGTATTCAATGCCCGTTTTTACTACGATGGTACCAAAATGAAACGAAATGGAGTTTTATTTATGGACGCTCTTTAAATGCTGTGGTTGTCAGCATCCCATTCTATACTGGGCGCAAAAAACCGCTTAATTTTGCTCAGAGGCTTGAGGTTCTTTTGCGTGCCGTAAAGCTACGACACGGGCCTCACGGCTTTACTTCCGTTCCGAAGGAAGCCATGCTAAGATTTCTTACGCCCGAAAAAATCCATCGTCCTCCTCTGGGTTTGAACCCGCGACCTTGGGTATATGAAGTTGGCATGGTAACCATTACACCACAACGTACGTATGGTACCACAAGTGATGGCATTGATGATACATGTAATGCGATGGCGCGGAAGACCAGAGAACCGGGAGAAAACCTGCGCGACGCTTTGTCCACCAAAAATCCCACATGCGGTCGTCTGGAATGTTGGTGAAAGGCGAGTAGTCTGACCACTCGGCCACGGTGTGGTCATCCAACGCTGAACATTCATGCACGTGCCTCTTCGTATACTTCCTGAAATTGCTTCCAACGCTGTCGTAGTATCACTTCGGAGCGACGTTGCGTTCTGAAAGAGGTTCTTTCACGTACCTCTGGCAACACATCGTAACATCTTTTATCACAGTTTGAAGACGGCATATAGCATAAGGTCGGGATTTCCCTCTAATGTTACATTTTATAAATTATAAAACAGAGCTCCATTACCACATTAATTTAGTATTAAAACAGTCTTTGTCGTATTGTTGACTAATATTTTAAACATTTTCCTTTTATATATTTTTAGTGTTCTTAAGGAGATATACCACGTATTTTTTTTTTTTTTTTTTTTTTTTTTTTTTTTGCTATCTGTAGAAGAATTTATTAGATATCCATAATAGGTATTTTCTTAATTAAATACACACAATTTTTCATAAGGCAAATGCGTTTTAATTATTTGTCCTATACACGATTACTTTAAACATCTGTGCGTTGAAGTGGGAATGTAAAGAGGCTTGGTTTGTCACAGTCATAACAATTGCAGATGCTTTTATTGCAACAATAGTACAGAAACATTACCATTGGATATCTCTACAGTAGAATGCTTCATAAAAGAACGATACTTTGCACATATGAGACGTTTTCACGCTGAAGCAGCCAGAAAACCTGCACTATAAATGTAAGTATTTTTTGGATCCAAAATCATACGAGTGTATTAACATATGTTTGAACAAAGATTTATGGCCACGAGGGATGTTAAAATACAAGCGTGCTAGGAATAAGGTTTGTCTTCCCGTTCCTGAAAACTTCTAAATATTGTTTGTAACATTCTTTGGAGCTCCCATCCAGTTATACAGGTAAAATACAGGCTGTTTCAAAACGACTCCAAACGAAGATAACAGTCGATTAGCTTACACTTTGACTTGTTCGAAACTTGATGTCGGAACTTTCAAACTCTTCTATTTAAAGTTTTATGTATGTTTAAAAATCGCACACATTTGGGATCAGGAAGCGAAGGAACAGCGGTTGTCATACACTAGGTAAACAACCTCAGAACGTGTTATACGAAACGCATAACAAAACCCACATGCTACGTTTTCCATTACTAAGGTGACTAGTGCCGCGCCGGCGTGTCTATCAAACCACCCCTACACCACGCGACTGGGACCTTCGCTACCAACCGGCATATGGGCCAGGCACGTGTCATTTGGTTATGTACGACTGCTAATCCATGGTGATTTTATGGCAGATTTTGTATGTGCCGAATTTATAGCTGAAAATTATATTCGCGTATCACGTACAGTAAGATCACCAAGACCCACATTTTCGTTTGGTGTCGTTTTGAAACACCTGTATATATGTTTCAAGGCTAATGTAGATAGATTTGTGCCATGCGATCATATTTTATTGTTATACATAAGCAGAATTAACAAAATAAATAAATAACATCTTTTAAGTGTTATAGTATCCGAAACTGTTATGGGAGAAGACTATAGCTAAACATACTGTAGACCCCGCAACAAGCAATAGACGTTGCATACATTTGATAAACAGTTTAACAGTGGCAGCCCCCAGCTGCTATGTGATGCACAGTACTCTTTTTACCATAAATATACCCCCGCCGCTGAAACTTTACACTTGGCAGCTAGCAGTTAAGTTGGTACGCTCGCAAAAACAGATGAAAGGCTTTATCTGTCCGACTTACTAAACCAATCACAAGATAGCTTTCCGAGTGGTCGGTCACAAAGCGGAAGTGGAAGTTGTTCTGTTGCCGGATCTAGCTGTTTCCAACCTCGTGTTTCAATTTGTGATCTCTATCCCGTGCGTCGAGTTATTCTTTTAAGCTACATAATATGGTTTTTGTTTCCATTTGTGGTTATTTTGACAATGCGACTATATATACTTTTTCATTTAACACAATTTAAAGTGCGACATGTCTCAAAAAATACTCTGATCACGAAGAGACTCACGAAGTGAAAATCCTTTACGTCAGTTATGCCGCTTAGTAGACTGACATTGGAATCATTAAGAACGAATTGAGAATTCTTTGAAAAGGAGGAGTACGTGAAAGTTTGTGCATCCCTTTATCCTTGCTTATAAAGTCGTACAGCGAATCGTAGCTCTGAACCAGCACGAGACCTGTTTTCAGCAAAGGAGTGAAGCTTCAAGAGAAGGAAGACAAAATTGCTCAACCAAAGCAGGTATTACTGTCAATTCCAGGAAAGAAGAAAGAAACGCAGCCTCTTCCAGTAACGTTTGCGTTCATTTATGTCTATATTGTCGAAAGTACGTGATTTATTGTACATTCGTTGGAATATGTTATGCGTGTGTTGTGTTCAGTTAATTATAACAAAAATAATCATATAGTAATCATAATAATGGTCGTCTCCTTAGCGCGGTGGTAGCGCAGCTGCCTACCAAGCGGGAGACCTGGGTTCGATCCCCAGTACCGGCGTGAGGATTTTTCCCCCGCTGGGAGACCTGGACCGGGGTGCACTCAGCCTCGTGAGGTCCCTGGGGGGCCAATTGAGGAGCTACTTGATGGAGAAGTAGCGGCTCCAGGTCGTGAGGACCGCATTAACCGGCCGGGAGGGGCTCGAGGCGCTGACAACGTCTCACCCTCCAATACTGCACCCCATCTATGACGTCTGTAGTGGACCGAGATGGGGGACGCAGCGGCCGGGCGGTAGGCCAAGGTTCCCCGTGAGCTGTCGTGCCATGGAGTTATGAGTTATAATCATAATAATAATGAATTAGGTATTAACATCGGTGTTCACTACTTGTGCACTGTTGCATGTGGCTTGAAACACGATAGAAACGTACATAATCAGCTGAAATTCACCTGGCAATGTCGCAACCACAATATCTATAGCCATTTCTACGCTAGGCCACATGAATTGTCGAGAGCAAAGTATGAGCGATTTGGGGTATTATTCTGTTTAGCAGTTTCATATTTTACAACGTGCATTTGTGTGGCTGTCTTCAAGGGGGGCCAGTTCAATGTTGGCATTTTACACAAATGCGGGGACATTGAGATGCTTCTCATTTATGGGGAAGCCCTAAGGGATGAAGGAGAGATTTCCCAAATCTATCAACGATGCTACTTCAACTGTAGCTCAGTCCATACCTTGATTCTAGGATTGGAGAGACGATTAAGTAAATCAGGCAGTGTACATACTAATATCCTTATGGCCGTACTTCAGAGTTTGAATTCTTTCCAAGAGTTTGACATTACATAAGCAGGCGAAGCACAATCAAAGTTGGCAGCAGTTGATATGTTGAGCACCTTCAGTAGTTGATTAAAATGTTAGCTGTTTACCTACAGTGTTTCAGTTTTCTTTCTGGTTTCTTGTCCATATTTTATATTCCACATTATCTCCATGCTTCAAAGAAACTTTTTCTGAAACTGGGTTTATTATCAAAAAATAATTACATGGTGCTAGCACGTAAGCAATCTTTTTCTGAAGCTGGGTTTATTATCAAAACATAATTAGATGGTGCCTACCCACATACCACCGAGCCCTGCAACATTTATTTAGGTATTTACACCGTGTATGCTGCTGTTTTCTTTGTTGATTTTAGTGGTACTTACGTATTTAGGTGTACATTTTGGTGAACTGTATGTTTTAAGTTCTATTGTCTCTTGGGGGAGAAAAGAAAATAATTTATATTTTGTTGTCAGTGTTGATATTCTCAGAAGTTTCAGGATGGTACACCTGTAGCGACGTTTATGGTACATAGTTTTGAATTACGTTCCACAAAACGGCAGTATGTTCACGATGTTTTGCCTGCAACTTGGCTACGTGGCTCAGAGCGATTATGTCCCGGTGTACAGGTTTTTGTTTGGCGGCGTGTGATATTCACACCCTGGTTGTTTTGCGAGCTGGGCAAATTCCCGGAAAGGGCTAGTGCAAATAACGCGAATATAGCTGCGCACTCTGTTTGGTGGCCTGCATGTTCGGGAACACGGATGAGTAATGTGTGCATTCCACTTCTTTTTTTCCTGGTTCGTACTTAATGTACAATAAACCACATATTGATTAAATTAATTTAGTCAGTAGAATCCTAGTATCGTCATTGTCTCCTCTATATCTAGCTAAAGTATAAAGAGATATTTAGAAAAATATATTACGAACTTTTAAGCAGCGAATTATTTTCCGAGAGTACAATGTATGTTAATGTACTTAATCACCGCCCAAATAAACCCACGCTTGGAAGCTATTTAGTTAACGCCAGTGTGATGCATTAATATGCGGGGTCGTGTGTTGCCTGATACGCATAGCTCGATTTGGTTTTAGACAGTCAGATATAACACGTATTATATGCTATGTATTATACTGATGATTGTTGACTGTTGGAATGCATGACTGCTGTATAGGGACGCGATACGAGTTAGTTGGAACACATCCTCAAAATCCTATAAGTTGGCAGCTGTGGCAATCAAGTTTGCCGGATGGATTCCATTTCAGAATCGTGTAATTTAGGTATACAAGGAAATATTCAAGTGAACATCTTACATTCCATGCTTTTAAAAATATAGCTTTAAAATGTATTTATCTTTATTACTCTTGCTTATGGAATCATTATACAAAGTTTCAGCTATTTCCAGGGAGTTTATACTTTATTACTCTTGCTTATGGAACCATTATACAAAGTTTCAGCTATTTCCAGGGAGTTTATACTTTATTATTTTTTGAATTGAGAATTTAATTGTTTGATGTAAAATGCTCCTTCCCGAACGGTTTTCATGTTTCATGTGTAATAAGAATGTTCTTAATGTACATGCAAATAAAGTTTGGCCTGGCTATTGCTGTATGATGAAAGCAAAAGCTTCAGGAGGTTTTGATATCTGCAATTTTAATTTCTTAAAATAATTATAAATGTTTAATATCTTTTTCTACATAAATACTCAACAAAATGATTCCCATTAAAACCCAGACCAAATTATAAAACAAAGTTCCTAAGGAGATTATATTCTAAATTTCATAACAATCTGGTCAAAATCGCTTGGCTAGGGACTTTTTATGCAAAGAAAAATGTTGTTTTGAGAAATGAAGATAATAGGATGCGCTCATCGTAGAAATAGCGTGCACAGTAACGTTTACGAAGGAAACAAAAAGTTGTAATACTAAAAACAAAAAATCACAACTTTGTTCCAAAACCTCGTCCCCTTAATGCAATGGACTCATGTTGTTGGATTTAGTACCATGTGAAGGAACTCCTGTGTGGAAAAAGTTCTGCCACACTAACAATTATACTGTATCTATGATCACAGAAAGGATAGCAACAGCTAAATAAGGAATATACATATTATACAAAATCCTACCGGAATGCAGATTTTTCAGGCAAAAATCATCCTCGTGCTTAACATATGGCATCGAGATCACTTGGGTGAACCTGACTCTAGCGGACTTGTACATGTACACGTTGGAAACAAAGATGTTTTAAACCAGTTTCAGTTGTTTGAGTTTGGTATCACATGCCTTCTAGATTTCAGAAATCTATAGTTTCATTGACATTTCTTACCAGAAGTGGATTTAAGTTAAGATTTTACTATGTTTCACTGCTACTCTGAGCACATTGTTGAAATGTTATGTTACTGTTTCTCCGAACTCAAACTTTCAAAAATTCCCCTCCTTTTTAAATCACAACGTAGTACTCTTAAAATTAAGCTGCGTACCTCATTTATATATCATTTTTAAGCTTACCGGACAGAAAATTATTTGAATCAATATGTATGGTTTAACCCAAGTTAAAACATTCTGTAGTCATTTTAAATCAAAACCCAACTAATAAAAATATTAGTTTTGAATTTAAAAGTTTACAACTCTTTAAGCAGCTAGTTTACCTGAAATATTTGAGGTTCACGTCATTGCATATTATCACAGTAACGAAGTGGTTATTATTAAAATCTGAGATAATCTATATTTTTATAGATGCTACAGTGTATTATAAAATTTGTAAAATTTTCAATTTCAAATTTTTTATGGTTTTCAAACTGAGAAGACAGAAAATATGATCAGATGTCTATTTAACAGACACCATGTTGAGCAGGGACTGGATGGGACCAAGTCACCAATGCGAACCGCCATTACAAGGCTTGTCATTCACGGGTTCCTCCACAAACTTTGCGCTACTGAAGACTATCATGAACAAAGTGATTACTGTGGGTGCAAACTGTGTAAAAGAATGCGAACGATACCATTTCACTCTGTGTACAAAAAGGTAGAAGGCTCTAACCAAACACAAGAAAGACTTTCGTGCGCTTTTCTACAAATTATTAATGTGACATTTTACTCCCTCCATGGTACCACGGATGAATAACATTCGGTACACCCCCAAAACGGTTGGTGGCAAGCTATTATTTAGTGCATGACCTGGACACGGTGGTCGTATTCCTTGCCCAAAGAACCGTTTCCGTTATATAGAGAACGCAAACTGTAGGAAGTCACCAAAATCCGAGAATGTGACACATTTACCTTACTGTAGTACTCTGATCAAATCCGGTGACATTCTGTCTTTTCAGTTGACATCAATACCAGCAAATGTTCCTAAAATATACTTGGGTAAAGATGTGTCTGCAGTTGCTATTTACTGACTGTTAGCTCGGTGACACGGGCAAGATGTAAACTTTTGGGTTTGATTGGTTGTGTAGAGGCCATTGTGTTGCGCATGTACACTTATTTGGTATTCTTTTGGTGCTTAAATAGGTTTTCCTCACTTTATTCTCGGTTTTACAACAAAATGTACGATAAGATGTTGGGAAGTGTTGTTTCAAAACCGATAGTTTTAACTGACAAGATTAATAGTAGTAAATTTCGTTGTAAGAAGGCAGTACTTCAATTTAGTGCTATGTTGGCCATTTGTATTCTTGGGAGCTGCCATTAAATTGTCTTCCTCATAACAATTGTTGGGAATGTAAATATAAATGACATGTTATTTATGGGCATTCTTTAACTGCTGTGGTCCTCAGCGTCCCATTCTAAATTGGGCGTGAAAGACCACTTAATTTTACTCAGAGGCCTCTCTATCAGGCTTGAGGGGCCAACGGCTTTACTTCCCTTCCGAAGGAAACCATGCTAAGGATTTTTACACCCGAAAAAATCCATCGTCCTCCGCCGGGTTTGAACCCGTGACCTTGGGTATATGAAATTAGCATGGTAACCATTACACCACCGAGGGTAAGTGGGCATTAAACACTACCAAAAAAAAACACGGAGGGCGACAATTGTTGGGGAATGATGGTCAGTATCAGACTGTCTCTGCCAGCGTACAAGTATGTTTTCATTTAAGTAGTAAATATTTTTGGTGGAAAGGCTTGTGTTTTGGCGCAGAATGTTTTAGAGAAGGTGGTAAATATCAGAAAAAATGAAACAGTTTACAGAGTGGTTTTGAAATAGCAGATTACCGTTTTGGGATACTGTTCACAGTTAATTAATTTCGTGAGTTTGGTTCTGTGCATGAGGAGTAAATCCCGGTTATTTCTTTTAAGGTGCCACAAGTCAACAGTGTACACAGTAGTGATGGGACGATCCACTAATTCCTGACCCTCGATATTGTAAACTAATACTGACTTTTGAGCACCGATACTCGGTTCTCAATATTCACTTCGTAAAATAAAACTGTAAAGCGTTACCTTGTTCACTGAATTATGTTCTGATTAGTAACGCATGTAACCAATTTTGTTGAATTTTTGCACTTTTTATTGATGTGGCTTATGTTAAAGCTACATTAACTGCATATAGATTCGCGTTGCATATCATTTTCAGATATTTCTACATCATGTTCTGACTCTGAAGAGAAAACTCGTACGTTGCTTTTTCAGTAGAGATTCTCTAAATTTCAGGCGTATGAATATAACATGCTTGTTTAAAATTGTCGTATTGTGGGAATCACCGCCACGCGAAGAATGTTTTTCTCCATATTTTACATACTCCCCGGCTATTAGTCCTGTCTACTTCAAAGTAATTCCACATTTCACCCATGTTTTATTGAATGTTACCATTGTACATTGTTAAAACATAGAAACTAGCGGTACGGTATAACTGCAAGCTACGCTCGTGACCACGTTTGACTTGCTAAACACAAACTAAGAGATGGAAGGAAATAACAATTATTCTATGTGCCCTATTTACTCACACACTAAATGTGTTTTGTTTCTGTGGGATACACAGATTTTGGTTATCAGAGTAGGTATAAATTTAATGGCCTAGAGTGAGTCACCAAGCCAGAATATTGTAGAAACATGACTTAGTGTGTCAGGTAAATCAGCTTCATTCACAACTTGCATACTACTGCGTCTTACATGAAAAAAAAATGTAAATGGCGTGTTATTTGTGGACGCTCTTTAACTGCTATGGTTCTCAGCGTCCCATTCTAAATTGGGCGTGAAAGACCGCTTAATTTTGCTCAGAGGTCTCTCTGTCAGATTTGAGGTTCTTTTTCGTGCCGTAAAACTACGACACGGGACCAACGGCTTTACTTCCCTTCTGAAGGAAGCCATGCTAAGGATTTTTACACCAGAAAAGATCCATCGTCCTTCGCCGGGTTTGAACCCGCGACCTGGGGTATATGAAGTTAGCATGGTAACCATTACACCACGGAGGGCGACGCATCTTACATGAGTACCTCCACTCCTTTCCCCTTTGTTTTGCATGTTTTAATTTAGACACATTGTTTATGGAATATTGCATTCATCCACCGGAAACGCAGTCTAAGTCTATCAAGTTTTACAGTCCAGCAATTCTTTAGGAAAACTGCGAGGAAACATCGTGAAGTCTCCACTCCTTTCATTTCTTCTAACATAAACCTAAAACCATCACCTTCCAACAATGGAAATATTAAGAACAAATTTTAAACTATGGAACAAATATCGAAGGTATATCTCAAAGGATTAAACATACTTCGATACTACCGAGTAGCGAGTGCATCAGGGTACTGACGTATCGAGGTCTCATCTTTAGTATAATGATAATCGGGAAACAACAAATGAATTGAAATTGGCAATAATTAACTACACTAATTCAATGACAGCATAAACTTTAATAGAGTGTTTATTAAAAAAAATAAACATGCGTTTCTCTTCCTTCAAGAGAATGAGGTACATTTTCAGCATATTCTGTGAATGGGTAAGTTAATTATACTTTGCTTGCCTTTGCTTTCTACTGCTTTCTCCAAACTCATTTAAGTGAGTTCATTTCTATAACGTCACAAGTGCCTTAAGTCAGGGACAACGTCGCATTCTCATTTCTCGCTTATTCAAGCAGTGTGAAGGAACTTAAGTGTATAAATCTAATAATAAAAACCAATGTGTTTTTTTTTGTTTTTTTTTTTTTGTTTTTTTAAATTTCTCAAATGTTTTTCTTTAATATTATTTTTTACTAACTGCTTGATGCTTTACCACATTATAAGCGTGTTTTAAATATTAACGAGGTTAATATTTGTGAGAACACATATGATTTTATTATATTCGTTAACCTGGTGTTACGATACAGAAATCGCAATTTAAAAAAAAACATTAAAATATTATATTATATCGAAATACTAATGCACAAAACTGGTGTGTGGAATTTTGTTCACTCTTCAGGTTGTTACAGAAAAATGTTAAATCTTTAAATATCATTTTGTAACAATTTATCTTCAATTTGGTAAAATTAGTTGTGTCATATGTTGAACAGTATTAAACCATGCGCATGCGTTTCTTAAATTTATCCTATCCGAGTCTCAGCTGAAAATGTGTACAAAATTGGTCACAAACTACATCTTATGAAACATTTTAAAGTGCTAAAGTGTAAGCAGTGGAGTAAAACTAATTGGAATTATATATAGGCCATTAAACCTCTACTGTTGATCATTTAAATAGTGATTTTGTGAAGATTTAAAGGGCTCTAGTAGCAAATCCACAGTCTTTAATTAAACTTAAAGGTTCCAGGTATTTTGGACATAGTTATTTTCTTTTTAATGCATTTTTTCAATTTTTTGATAAACTTTGAGCTTTGGGTATCGTTAACGACTTTCAAATTAATGGAGTAAGTCCAAGATAATCGAGTGACAAAACATATGTGCTGAATCTTCTGCAAAACGGTAGTTAAGTGCATGCTATTGTTATAACATTTCACGTACAATACTGGCGTAGTAGGTGAATAAGTATTAATTAAAAAGGTGAAAGTCTCTCTTATGTTTTTTAGAGATTTATTTCTCTTGAAAGTATTCAGTGGTGCGTGTTTAAAATTTTCCAGATTGAAGTAATTTGTTTGGAAGTGTTTAAGTGTTAGTTTTTCTCTTATCCTATCTTGGCTAATATATCGACTTTTTTCTGAACTTCAACTCTCCTTTAAAACGTTTACTCGATACCCGAATACCACGCAGTAACTTTCGTATTGCAATATCGCTTTTCCATATCTCTCTTTCTTCTGAGCATATTTATATCCTTGCTTCAGTAGGTGAGCAAGGCTCTCGAGCTTTGTTCAGGTGTAGCAGAGAAGGTCCTAATACAACAATCGCTCTGGAGCCAACAAAAGAAAACGCCGTCGGAAATGCCGTTCTTTCTTAGCAGCTAACATTACGCTTGCAGAATATAATATAAGCAAACCGCACTGCAGCAACAACAGAGAACTGCCGTGCTAGAGGGGGATTTTATCCTCCTCAGATCTGAGGCAAGTTACTGTTATGGTCCATGGTTACAGATAGTCACAGTATAGCGTAAATAGATTGTAAACATGTCCTATACAGACCACACCTTGCCGCAGGGTGGCATCTGCCAAGCAGCGTAATGCAGAGGCGGAGTGTCAACCGAAACGGTTAATAGTACAGTAGGAATAACAGAAAAATAATGTGAAGTGTTATATTTACGTAACCCAATATCATTCAGTTTTGTAAAGCTTCTACAAACTGTTCTAATTTTATTTTTTAAACAAGTGAGTTATTGATTATTGATCAGTCAGTGAATGTGGGCTCTGCAGACCATTGTTTATATACACAGGGTGTTAATGAACTACACCGAAATAATTTGCGAGATTGTGCACGTGACTGATATAAGTAATTTGAGATCGGCGATGCATGGTCCCCGGATAAACATAACCAACTACATTGGGTTAAACGCGTGAGTATCAGGTGCTGATAAGTAGGTTTTACAGCAAAGCAGGTTGAAAAATGGCTTAGAATGTCTTTAAAACTGCTGCCCGAGTATAGAAGTATTGCTTTTTAGCAGCTCATTACTAGCATTCTCAAGATTTAATGTCGCAAAAATCTCGAATTAATTACTTGACAGTGCGACACTGAGCATTCATTAACTACGTTCTTGAGGCAGCCAACCCTGGAGGCATTTTTTCAACTGCTCTGGTGGCTTAATGCGTAATGCGGGGAGTTGCTGTCACAAAGGTCATTAGCTCGATTCCTGTCATAGAGTAAATGTTTTTATTATTATTTTTTTCGAGATGAAGTTCCGCGATATGTGAACGAGACCCGAACTCGGAAACTATCTTTCAGTTGAAAGCCAGCATCATAACCATAACGCTAGAGAGGTACACTGTAATATGTCCCTTCGTTTTTCGTGATATGCTCTCGAATGGTTGATAAATTAGCCAGTGGCGTACTGGCACCTCAGAAACTTATAGCCGTTACTTCGACATTTCAATAAACCGGCCGTAAGTCTCCTATCTCAAATTACTTATTTAAGTAATCTACATACTCTGTGAAAATATTTCAGTATAGTTCATTAATAGCCTGTATATATATATATATATATATATATATATATATATATATATATATATGTATATGTGTGTGCGTGTTTGTGTAAGTGTGTGTGCATAGCACCCAAAATAACAATGACACGCGGTAAACCTGACAGTGCCCCTTATTTATAATGTTGGTTCACACTATAGGTATGTTTTAAGAACTGGTCCAGTGGTAGACAACTCCTGATGCGGGTTGGGAAGCTGGAGTGTTTGCCAATAGAGAAGTAAACAGCTAGAGGGGCGTTCGTTAGGTTGCTGTAGAATGTTTCTGCTTGTAAAGAAATTAACCGTTGGATGGTATTGATTCCAGTTTGTCTGTTCAGTTTCTTTCAAACCACGGAGTGTTGATTACAATGCGTAGAAACTTATTTTGGAATATTTGGATTGGTTTGATTTCGAAAGCAATGTCTCCTTCCCAAACCGTGCAACAAGAATGGTCTTAGTAGAGTAGTATGCAGTTATTTTAATTTGAGTGAAGATCTTTCGTTGAGAGAGATCTTTTGCCAGTATCTTTTGAGCTAGTTTATGTTTATTACTTTTGTGTATTTTCCGTGAGTCTCGGTTCAGATGCACATAGAGATATACAAACTGTTCTTACGAAAGCACGTATCTCTATCTTTTATTTTAATCCATCAAGTCTCTCTGTCATAACTGCCAAATCTTTAAATTTCTTTTGCAAATTCGTCATGTATCAGCACTGTTAACGATTCAGTAGGGGCAAACATTGACACTTCGTGTTGTTTTGTCATGTGTGTGTCCATTCCTTCCGGCATGCGTCATGCATGTTTAGTAACCACTAAGTTTCAGTTTTCCAGTCATAATGTTATGAACATATCATTGTAAACCATAGAAGGAATGTAAAATTCCTCTGTTACTAAGAAATTATCGTGATGAAACGCACATGTTTTAAGGCTGCCTTTAAAATTTAAAGTTGCGTCGGCTAATTAATCGTTAGACGATATTTAAAACAAGGTGGTGAAATGAACAACTAACGTGGTATTTATTATGAAAAGAATATTTTATTGTGATTGATTAATAGAAGATACATTTTAACTTGTGCATTTCCATGAAGTTGGAAACGTATCTCTCCACCCTATCCCTGAAATGTTCAAATCCTATTAGTAGCGAGAATTTGTATTTAACTTTTTAATGAGTTTCTTTGAGACAACGGAATTTAACACTCAAAAGTCTCCTTGACAGTTTCACCTGTTTTAGTAAACTTTGTTTCAGTAAACTTAATTCTGTCTTTTGAGTTTTGCACTGTATACGGCAGCTGTTTGTGAAATATGATAAAGTGAATATATTTTTCTATGCGGGAATAATTATAACATGATTATGTAACTGCGATGGACTGAATAGAATTTACAATCTAATTAAGTGAAGAATTACATGATGCCTATGAAATTAGGTCAAATATATCTTTGTGATTTACTCTTTATTTTACTTAAATTGGTCTGAAGAATATGTGTGCTACGAAAGCTGCGGCTAAATCAAACAATATCTACTGCTATATGAAATGCCCAAAAAAGAGTCTTTAGAAACCAGTGTTTTCGTACGAGGCATAATCGAATGGCAATAAGGAAGAAACGGAGGCGGCAGCTTACACCTCGATCCAATGTGTTTTTTTTTTTTTTGCTTACCATCCCCAGGAGGAACAGATGAGGTGAAGTAACCGTAGATGGTTATACACTGAAGGTAGCCCGGCCGTTACATAATCACAGGGTTCCCTAACGGTCACACTGCCGTTCTACTCAGAGAAGGCTTCCCTCTTGCGGAACCGGGGAGAACTGGACACATCTCAAGCGGCTCAGAGAAGGCTTGTGGCATGGCCGAGAAGCGCTTTCCAACGAACAAGCATATGCGCCATCTCCCCGTCAGCGACCGACACTATCCCCTGAGGTTACTTGAAACATGAGAGGGGAAGCAATATGATATAAAATTGAGGGAAGGGAAGTTTAGGTAATAGAGAAACCACCGCAGCATTCACCTCGCCAAACAAGGAAAGTCACGAAAAACCCAAAATCAAAAGGACCGTCTCGTGAAATCGAAACCAGGACATCCCGAATGCGAGTGTCGCACATTGCGTACGTCGGCGTAATATTGGGTGGTATGTTGTACAAGTACTATATAAGGAAACCTGGCTAAATTATACAATTATTTCAAAGTACATGCTAGATGGTTCCTAAATTAAAGAAATGATTAGAACGGTTTATACCTGTAGTGCAGCACATTTGTTACTCTATGCTGCACAGTAACAAGCCACTAACAAATTAAAAGGTACACTAAGTAAAATTTACAACTTAAAACTGTGATTTTAAGACTAAGTTTAATTATCATCATGTTTAGAGAATACCTATGAATACGGATTTCACTTTTAAGCAAAACAAAAACGTTGTCAATTTGTAACTTTCAATGCTTCAAACCGGGTTTTCATTGTTTCAATTAAATTTCAATCCAAGCTAGAAGCTCGGCGGCAGCGGCGCTGGATTGATTTTGTTTAAAATGCCACCAAAGGATTTCATGGCGACTTTAGAGGACTAGGTGCGCTAGTAACAGTTTTATATGTATATAAAATGTTACATTCAAATCCCCCTCTGTATACACTATCGTTTATTTTTATACAGCATCTACAAACTGTATTTAGAAAATCCTATTTTTCTATTCATTACATGTTAATCAAGATAAATATTAATTTACAGAAATAGCTTCATGACACATTTTGTTGTGGGTTAAATGGGATAAGGCAAACCGAATTGATTGATTAAGTGACTCGCTATACACTGGCCTTTAATTACTATACTCTTTCCAGACATCGCAAGAAATTTTGAACAGCCATTCAATTTAAAAAAATTACAAGGTATTGAACATTTATAACATATCTAGGAAATGATTAATGCAACAAGAAGGTTATTTGATACTATTTTAAGGAGTTTTAAATGTTTTGTTGTAGTAAATTTGTCTATCTCCTATGGTCTGAGTGGTAAATAATAACACTGTGTAATTATTGACAAATAGGAGTGAGATAAATAATTGTCGTTAGATATATTGATAATAATTGTTACTTTATTTCATATATAATAATAAAAGATACTTGTAAGCTAATTTAGTTATAAGAAAATGCACTGCATACCAGTACAATAGTTGCCGCCAAGTTCCGGATGCCAAATGGGAAAGAAAGTGCTAAATATTATTTAGAACAGATATACCTGGTTTCCAGTTATTTCATAATATATTTCAGTATAAACATTTGTATTTTAATTTTCTGAAAGGTTTATTTAGTTTTAGTTTAATTTAAATATAACATGTTTGGAAAAATAAAAAATAACTAATGAGGGAATTACATTAAATTGTTTAAAAAGAAGAAAAATAATTTGAGATTGATTAAAGATTAAGTTAATAATTAACAGTAATGCAAGTTTTAAGAAGTTCTGTTTGCAAAGATAAATAGTGATAAAGAATTATTAATAATTCGATATTAGATTTTGTATTTAAGATTTTAATGTCTTATTGTGTACATTAAAATAAAGAAGCATAATTTAAAAGTGTAATAATTTAAATGAATAATATAATAAGGTATGCATGCATGATTGTATTTGAGGTGATGACAATAAGTTAATACATTTTGATTTTGGAATTATATACATAATTTTTAGTTAAATCTAGCTAGGTTGTTGTAAAACTGTTTTAGTAATTAGTATTTAGCAGTATTCGATAAGTTTATCTGTAAAATAATGGATGTAAGAAATGTTTTAAATGTGTGAATAAATGATGAAGATTTGAAATATAGACCTGGTTTAAGGAATTAGGTGACAGGATATTGCAGACCTTTGTTTTATTTTGGGTTTACCCGATATACAGCGTCATAGAAGGCTTTTTCAGTGTGAATAACATTACACAAGATATTATTATAAAATTCATGTAAATGTATTAAGTATATGATATTTCAATCAAAATAAAGAAAGCTAATTCCATGTAACCGGACTTTGGGTTGTGTTTAAAACAAACAAACACACAGATGTGTTCTAAATTGCTTTTTGAATGAAGGTGCATCAGAACACGTATGCATAATTCCGGTGAAACCCATCGATTTTTTGGCTCCTGCTTATTATAGATAGGTGAGAAAAGCAAAAAGCTTTTAAAATCCCCTTCCTCGGTTGCTTTATCTTCTACATGTTTTTAAAAATTATAATAATGACACACGCAATGTAGTTTCTTTGTATTATTAGGTACAGAAGTGAACGAATCCCAATCGCAAAATTCTTACCTAAAAGCACTTTGTTTCAATAATGGCTTTCGCAAGGCAGCGCATGCAGTGTTGTTGATTCTTCCGTGCCGGAAAATAACGCTTTTCGACATTGTGATGTGTTAGTGTATTCAGAGCATTTTACGTTTCTCAATGAATGCACAAGCATGCTGATCATAAAGCAGCACTGCAGCGAGACAAACGCGCCTTTTGAGTCTTGGATAGGCCACATGCAAATCAGCCGTGGTGAAGTAGTTGCCGAATGAGATCGGCGAGTATATGCACAACGTGCATTGGTAGAGTGGGGTTGCTTCCTTCGATCTGCACGTAGAATGAATGAATGGTCATAGGCGGAAAGAAAAGTGATAAAAAGTGGGGCCCATTGTTTCTTAGTTTTATTCATGAAAACTAAACGCAAAAACCCTCTAAAAGTAAACCAAAAGTGCTGAAAGATAAAAAGAGTTAAAATTACTTAAAAGAATGAAGATCAATGGTCTTAAAAGGATCCAAAAACTGGGTCAAACATGACAATTGAAAAGCAAAGCCCTGTAAAAGCAAACCCCCAGTGTTAAAAGTGAGAGATAAAATTACTAACGATAAAAATCTTCAAAACACTGAAACGATTTTAAAAATAGTACTTTGCGTAAAAACCTAGAGTACTTTGCAACGACGGAGAATTTAGGCTACAAACGGAAAAAAATTGAGGACTAATTCTTATCTATTTCACATTGCCTCTAACATTTTCTACGAGAATCCCTTTTGGTGAAATCTTTGGTGACAGTCAATTTTATTTTCCATATCATATACTTATTGCAGATGATGAAGTTCTGAATTCCACTCAAGTATAAAGAGTAAATTATTACTGAGGGCGCTCTGTACCAAATTGGTGGAAAACATTATTGTACCTATTGTTGATGTATAGGTATATTGTGAGTATTGCAAATATAAACCACGAGATGGCATCAACGGGAGGGAGGGGTGAGGTGAAAGAACATACCAGTGGCCGAACCATAGGCAAAGACAAAAATGATGGTAGGGTCCCTAAATTTCCAGGTTAAGACTTCCCGACAGCGGGACAAGCACACCGGGGACCCCGGTCTACACTGGGTCCAAATTATCCAAGGGTGGTTCCTTATCAGGTGGCCTTACAGCATCGTATTTCACATTCACAAATAACTCTTCGTGTAATAAAAGAGACAGACTTACACCGGAGTCCACGATGATATCCAAGAGACCGAAAACGTTGTTAACTGTTTTCCACTTCAGTTACAGAGCCTTTATTCATTTAAAGAATAAATTCACCTACCAGTATCCGACAGTATTTAGTTTTGTAATTGTGTTTACGCTTTTATGTGATTAGTTTTTATATACCCTACCCACTGTAGGACAAATAAAATCATGGCACCGTAACAAAAAACCTGCATGAGAGAATGCAGTGTTTCACTGTTGTTATTGTTGTTAATATTATCATTCTTTTTAATGCTTTTGTTGGCTGCGCCGTGGCCCAGCGGTTAGACCACTTGCCTCTTACCAAGGTGGCCCGGGTTTGACCACAGACGACCGCATGTGAGATTTGTGGTGGGCAAAGCGGCCAGGAGAGTTCTCTCTGGGTTCTCCGGTTACCCCCACCATCGAATTCCACCGGTTGCTCCATCTTCATTCCGTGTATCATCAGTGTCATCGCCTGCGGTGACTTATGTAGTAAAAGCAGGCGTTAAACACTATAACACAACTTACGCTTTCATAACGAATAAAAACGTGAAATCACCGTAACGATAAACATACAAACACGAGAGAACTTAGCGTTTCACTGTATTATCAATAATATTATTATGCAGTATCAGCTTATCAAAATAAAACAAAACGAACATCGTAGCGAAAACCATCATAAAAGGAGAACATGTAGCGTTTTAGTGTATTATTATCATTAATAGTTTTACGCAAAATACCTTAGCAGATTAAATCGATACATGAAAATATTGTAACGAAGTATACGCAAACACGAGAACACATATTGTTTTGCTGTATTATCATCATTAATATCATTACGCTTAGCAGAATGAATCAAAACATGAAAACACAATAACAAAACATATGCAAACAGAAACAGCACATACCTTAATGACATTTTTACCTGCTTTCGTGAAACAATGTTTTTCTTTATGACGCTTTATTGTTTTGATTTACCCTGCTAATTTACAATCTATGACGATAATAATAAATATAATATAATAATAGTAATAATTAAGTGAAATACCACGTGCTAACGATGTTACGTTACGACGCTTTCATGTTTTGAGTGGTCCACTATGTAAATAATGATGCAGGGAAATCCTATGTGCTTTCGTGATTACATACTATCGCTTTTAGGTTTTGGCTTATTCTGCTCCCGTATAGAGCGTAGCAATAACAACTTCAACAACATTGCGTGTTCTCATGCATGCTTTTTGTTACGTTGGGTCTAGTCTCTAATGTTATAAAAGAACATCGTATACACAATTACAAAACTAACTAATGTTGGATACTGGTAGGTGAATTTATTCTCTAAATTAATAAAAGCTCTGTAATTGAAAAGAAAAACAGTTAACGTTTTCTGTCTCTTGTACATCATCACGGACTCAGGTGTAAGTCTGCCTCTCGATCAGCGCGATACCCTCACCGTTTTCGTTGATATGCAAGGGTGTGCAATGAAAGTCATTCGTCTATTTGCTTCACGCAACTGACTGTTGTTTGCTTCCAATTGCTCCGTTGAATACTGCAACTCTACTATCGTACGAAGGGTTAACTGTGAACGTGAAATACGGCGCTATTGGGTCACCTGGTATACACCACCGACCGGGCGATAGTCGAGGAATGTTGAGAGCAAGCCCCTACACGCCTAGCTGCGCAGACAAGAAACGCTATCGTAACAAGAAGAAATGTGGTAGAGGGCAAGAGACTCCCTAGGTCGCGCGCAATACATTGTTTGTAATGACAAAACAGTGAAATTTAAAACAGCTATAATTACGTCATAAGGATACCTGAGTAGGAAATAATTGCGACAACACGTTCTTTATCATCATCAGCATCTATGCACAGGGATTAGACCTTGAATGTCCTGTTGGTTGTTGAATAAAATCACTTCATTGACTAGACGGAATTTCATTCCACAACTGAACAAAACAGAAGTAAATATTATCATTGAATTTGAATATCGCATACCTGCATTTAAAGTGTTTTACGAACAGGATGTAAGCATCACAGAGAGCATAATTCAGCTTTGATTCCATTTTTTCAGTTTCTTCTCAAGTGATTCCATGTATACTTTCTGCGTTTTACTTTAATGCACAAAGTCGTCAACAAGAATTATAAAGAGTGTTTGTTAAGAGTGTCTCTGAGTGGTCAAAATGCTGAATTAAAAATGACAAATATGCTGGGTTCGATTCTAGACTGATGATGCTCCTCTTATTCCCCACCCTCAAGAGTCTGTAAATTTGAATGCGATACTGAGTGTGTGTTAAGTTAATCGAGAAATACAGTTTTAATGTACAGGTCAAATTTAAGCAGTCGTTATAGAAGGTCAAAATGGTAATACGACAATATCACCTAAGGCGGTATGTAAATAAATAAAGACAAATAAATAAAATGATTTAGCAGAAAAAAAAACATATGCAATATTGGATTTTTAGAGATGGTATGTACAGTATAAAATTAGGTACATTGCAGTGAAATTTGGTACCTTTATCCCTCTTCAGTAAACTATATTCAAGACGTTAAGTAAACATTTTCTATCAGTATTTGTGGTATATTTGAGTTAGGTAATATAGTATATTAATATGTGCACAACTGGAGAGTGTGGTCTGTGCTTCCTGAAATAATTTATAAACCAATCTAAAATTAGAATCGATTACTACTTAATATTCTTTATGTTCTAACGCTTCTGCAAAATTCATTTTTGCACCCTGTGGGATTGTGATTCAGTCTGAAATTACAGATTTGAAAAATTAACTTGGTCGAGATTTCGGGTATTTTTTTTTTGGGACAAATTATAAAAAACCTAATATTTTAGCACTGCCTTCTAATGCTAATGAAACATATACAAAATAGTTATAAGAATGAAATTAGCGTTCTCATTAGCTGTGTCAGAAGAGAAGGGAAACTAAATACTGAAGGAACTGTATCAGGGTTTAGCATCATCTTCGCCTTTATTCTCATCGAAACAATTTTTCATTTCGATGGCACAAATTTGTTACGTCTCGGAGCAGCTGACGACTTACTCAATAATTCTAGTCTATGTGTTAGGAATCTAAAATAAATTATCATTCGCTTAGTGACCGAGGAAACCCACAAGAATAGATCGGAATGTGTTTGGAACGCAAATTTTACAATTTATTCTTACCGATGGAAAGTGGCCTCTGAGTCATTTTTCTGGTGGTTGGTACAGTTATGCATCATAGAAGTGCATCATTTTAATTATTAAACCCTAATACCCTTAAACCACCTCACTTTTAAAGCCTTTTAAGCGTACTGAACATAGGGCAGAAAGTACGTTTGTCACTCACTTACCGATGCGCGAGAGGTTTCAATTAGCGACAGCAACACCAGCGCCAGCGGTGAGTCTAGGTAATATATTCCAAGGTTCATAGAGCATCCTTTATTCATTCCATATCGCACCGAAACACCGTCGCTGACACTTGAAACCTTGAAACAGATCAACGGTGTGAAGGATGAATGGAATGACGTGGAGAGGCAGGAAATTCAGGGAGATGAAATAAACCACTCTAGCATTCGCCTAATGATTTGGGGAAGAAGCCCATGGGTCACAGTGGGGATCGAACCCGGTTGTTTCGAATGCGTGTCGTACGCGTTAGTCTGTTAGTTTATATAAAGTTTATAATTATTTTATCAAAGTTGTAGCATTATTTTGAAAAAAACTATATGGTCATTTTCACTAATTTACCTTTTAGAGGTAGCAAAAATGATACAAATTAGTAAATAATTTCACTGACCATTTTGAGTATGGACAATGCTGAAAAAGGTTTGCGAGAAAGTACCTATTAATAAGAAGGAAAATTTCCATTTACAGCTTCAGATAATTGTTAGTTTTAAATGAAAGAAAATATATATCTTCTTAGGTTTATAATTGAAAATGATTTTATTATGAAAGAATGCTGAAATATTCTGGCCAATTTCGCAGATGCATTCCGTTAATATTCTGCATATGATGCTAATTTTTTATTTATCGTATAATATTATTATAGGGATGTGTTTATTGTGGATACAATACGACCTGCTACTTTATTCCCATGAATTGAGACTCTCTCGCCTTTCCTTCCTCATTCTCTCACCAGTTCTTCTACCCCACTCTTTCACCCCCTTCCACACCCATTGTCCTTAGTTCTTCCTCCCTAATGTCCGCTTCTCTGTCGCTATGAAAGAGCGTAACAAAGTGGAAAGAATTCAAATCTATCCTGATGTATTAAGTGAATTAAAGGTTTCGTATATTTTGGTGCATTCAGTAACATGTAAAATTATTAGTGCAGGAGGATTTCATGGTGTATTAAACCCCTGATAACTGTTTACAAATTTGAGGAACATTTTTGCAGATTATAAGGAAAGTCATGTTAAAACTCGGGCTGAAAGTTCTTGTAATATTAATATATGACTAAAGTATTCAAATATGTTAGTTTAATTTCTGTAGAATGTATCATCAAGTAATTAAATTTCATAGTAATTGTTTTAGAGTGTAAGTTGAAACCTTAGTCATTAGTAACCTCCAGCATATATATAGGCTTATAGATAAATACGTAAAGAATACTCTTAGGGCTTTATTTTCAATAACGAAAATTCAATCTTTCTTAAGTTAAGCAGGGCATTCTCGTGTTGTGAATAGTTGCCAG
Organism: Hymenopus coronatus; assembly: GCA_030762935.1. NCBI lineage: Eukaryota > Metazoa > Arthropoda > Insecta > Mantodea > Hymenopodidae > Hymenopus > Hymenopus coronatus. The sequence continues at coordinate 415,460,965 of CM060900.1, read as the reverse complement.
GAATATCTTAACAGCAATGTTTTAATGAGAACATTTGTAAAATCCGTAGCTCCGTTCGCATTATTGTATTAATAGCAGGAATAATTCTCTCTCACTCACTGCCTCTTTCCTAATTTTCCGCTCCCGCGTGCAGCTTACAGGTCATGTGATGTTCTGAAATCCGGCAGTAAAGCTTTGTGTTAATAAATCTTAAAACTAAGGTTTAAAGTTTAGTAGTACATGAATATCTTCCTTGTGCTAGTTACATAACTCCAAACTACATTCTCGTGGTAAATTATTTATGTATATGGGTGACAGTAATGAGCGGTTTATGTAACTTATTAAAACCTCATCCTACCGAAATCTGTAAATAACAAAACAGTTTAGAAGCATTATGCTTTTAAACCTTGTATGTAAAATGTTTAAAAACTGGGTAATAAGTTACACATTGGGAAGTGTATATTTCATGGCCCACTAAAAGCGCCCTATGAGGAAAGAAATAAAGGTGCAATACAGTCTATTTTCTAACTTGAGCGTATAGCTGTAGTTAGACAACGGAGGAGCGCTGGGGCGCTCATAGATATATTCAAGATAACGCCCCCAGGAGGAAGGGTTAAAGTGAAGGAGCCACAGGAGGCTGTAGGCCTCAGGCCATACTGGCCACAGAGAGGTGCGGAAATCCCTGATAGTATCTGGAACGTAGACGCAGCTACCTAGAGAGGGAAATGATCAAGCAGCCACGGGGAGCACTCTTTCCTTTGAGCAAGTATCCGTACCATCTAACCGGTAATGCCGTACGCACCGAAGTCTAGAAGCATATCTGAAAGATGAGAAGGAAACGGAATGAAAGGGAACTAGTGGAAAACAGAAAACCACGAAAAGCTCAGCCAGAAGGGGTGGTCGACGAGAAGTGAACCCGGGACTTTCCGAATGCGAGCCTCACAATTCGCTGCGGAGCCATCTCGCTCGATAGCTGGTGTCTAAGTTGAAGTTCAACTTATTTTCTTCGGCCATTTTGGGTGAAAATGTAAAAAGAAAAGAACTACCCACGTTAAAACAAATGTGACTTTTTGCTTCAGGATACACTATCATACACGGTAACATCGGCTATTTGTCGAAAATAGAGCATTATTGAGATTTTTCAGTTACATATGTGTGCATTAAAACTGAGCTGAAACTTTTTTTTTTGCGTGGATGATTTGTCGTTAGTTTTCGTTTAACTTCATAATTAAAAGCGTATCTTAGCCTCTGTAGACCAAAGCACGAAGAACAGCATGCAGACAAGCTTTGTAGTCCTAATGTGTGGCAAACAGCTTTTTGCACGAACGTTAATTAAACAGACGGTTGGAAGTGACAGGTCGAGATCTGGAGCTTACAACAGCACTTTGGTGCACAAATGCTTCAGTTTAGACCAGGGACCACCAGCTGGTTCTCCTTTGAGTAAAGCAAAGAGACCAAATTTGCTCGATACTCCTGCGAATTGCCTAGCGTTTTGTATAGTGCACTGCGTGACCAACTGCGCGGAAAGCAAGAACAGATAATTGCTTCACTTCTGTGACAGTAGGCAGGATTTTGCGTTTGAAATGTATATCCTACCTTTTAAATGCTAATGTATCTATTTCTCGTTGATGATTGGCACAACAATTGCTCCATTATGTCTCTTGCGTTAGTATTTATACTTCGAATAGGAGCCTATGCATAGTTTTATAGGTTTGGAAGTAATAGGTATCGTAACATAAATAATTGCAAAAAATAATGGCAGTTAAAATATTACCGTAATAAAACAACAAGCCACTTAACTCAGTTAAAGCATTGTACGTAGTCGCATTCTATCGCACTCAGAATGATAACTAATCTGTAAAGAAAAGCCTTCGTATATATAGCAATGAATATGATCAGGCATCCTGGTAATTGGGATCGAACACAATTTGAAAAAAGCGTTCTTCACCTTGGTAAGTGTTGTATTCACTTGCATACGTTGCATAATGACGCTGCAAATTGTATTGTCTGAGTGTAGAATTTCGCCACTAACTAAATACTTAATGCGTTTCTTTATATAAATAAATAGGATTCCTCTTAGGGAGGCTTAACGTTAGGAGTCGATGGCTTGCATGTTGGATTGCTTTCTGTTCCCGACGCACGATGCATTATACAAGCAAGAGAGACAATCCCTATTGTCACGTCAAGCGAGTTGGTGACGCCTGGTTTAGACGTTAAAAACTATACTCCTCCCTCTCTTTTTATAGATAGTGAACATATTGTGATAAATTTAGCTTCAACTTGAAAAACAAGTAGAGTGACCATGTATCCTTCCTCAAAAGTCATTAACTGGCATTTAATTCGGCTCTAAACACATTCAAGATCGTGTTGCGATTTTAAACAGGTATCCGGTAGCTCTTTCTGAGATACTTAAAACCCATTCTCACTGCATACGACACCACAGGTGGTGGTATTTGATAACGAAATTAAACTACATTTTGGACAGGAATTTTGTGAGGGAAACGTACCAGACATAAGTTAAGCGTACCTCATTGGTATTTGCAAGTCTTCATTACTGGCAAATACCAGTTCGGTTCGCAAAAACCACAGTTAGGGAGGACAGTGCTGGTGGCATTTGAACCGTTCAAAATCCTCTGCTTTAATAGATACTCGTGTCAGTCAGGCTAGTAGCATTTCATGACAATGACGATTTGACTGTGTAGTATGACGCATATTTATTTAAACACTTGGTGTATTAATAATGCTAGTAATATAATTGGTGTAAATCATGCATTTGTTATTGTTATTAGTATTATTATCATTGTTAACCATATTGTACATTTCTCAGTATATTATAAAACAGAACTAATGTTTATTGCAGCTTCATACAAGAAATTGTTTTGTTATAATAAACTAATGATTAAAAATACCAGATTAATGTTGATGTACTTGTAGTTTGTTCTCATATTCAAGCAATATGATTTTGCATTTTAATAAAAATATATTCTGCTATTCACAGCTTGGTACTATAGGTACTTCGAATTTATTTAATAATGATAATAATTATAATAATAATAATCATAATGATGAAAAAGTAATGGTACATGTATTCTGACACCGTTGTCAAACTGATAAAGGAGTTTCTTTTATTTCTTTTGAAATATATCATATTTTGTAGGGACTAGATAACGAATGAGTCGGACATCCGGTTTAATGCCACTTGCGTTCTTCCCCATCTGCTTAAACGTGTGAACAAGCAAATAAGCACACTCCAGAGCAGTAGCATAGCCAGTTGGTTGGAACCCCCTTGTTGAATTAATTTAATAAATAATAGTAAAATCTAGTTTTATTCCAATTGCGGCACCTTAATATATTACTGTAGAATGGATTTTAAGGATATTTTGACTAGGATTAATTCATATTTTTCAGTTATTTTATAAAAACTGTTTAAAAACCTTATTCCTATACATATACCCCCTTCATATTTTCATAGGTACACTACTGTTACAGACCAATGACGTAATGTTCTCTCTGCTTCTTCTCTCGGACATGAGCATTTTAATAGCGTGTCTAGTTATCCGGAAAGAATTGTAAAATAATATATTGCTTGCTACCAATCGTTTTGGGACCATACTGAAGGCTATTGAATTGCGGTACTGGGAAGTGACTAAAATATCGCGTTGATATCGTAACAAACGAAAACACCAGTTACTGCTAAACACTCCTTTATCACTTGGGTGGTTAGCGTAGCACAAATATTACACTTGGGACACTTATCACACGTAAAGTACAACAACTGATCCTTCGATTTACAATTAAAACTAAACTACTGAGTTACAGCTTACAACTTGACTGCATTCGGCATTGTCGACTGTTCAAACTCGTCAACTTCTCAACTTCTCAAATAACTGAACTGAACTCAACTCAACTCCTTCAATCCCCAAGCGGTTGAAAGACAGCAATTTTTATAGGTCCCAAATACAAAGCGGAACGTTCTGTATGGCGAAAGTACTCAAAACTGCAGAAAGATATCTTTTGCATCAGTAATTATGACTCTTCTGGATCACTAATTATATAACTGGTGAGAATGTAGCACATGATTTGCTGTGTGGCTCTTATGTAATGCGGCCATTATTCTGAGGGATCGGTTCTTAGCCGAGCCCATTCGGTCGTTTAGACGAGCCGGGAAGCATATGTAACTCAGCGCCGCTGTAGCAATATTCAGTCCAAATTTTTGCATGCAGCAATAAATCACTGTTTAAATTTGTGTCTCGTGATGAGTCTCTTGTGATAAGTATTTGCTTCTTAGAACTCATACACGAGAAGTCACGAATGATAACTGCGCAACTTTTATATCTTCGGCTTGTATTAATGCATATAATGTAATTTTAAACAATTGGTCAGGAAGAAAATCATATCAGGAAATATTATGTTGCTGAATTAAATGTCCTGCGTTTGAGCTACGGTCAGTTGGTCACCATACACACAGCTGCCTTCAATTAAGGGATATTAAACGCTTTTACAATAGACGCATGTAATAGTAGGTAATGTAAACAAAAACTTGGACGTCACCCCCTCCCCTCAGTTGAGGAAAAGTAAGAGCACCATTTTGTACCTTGAATGTAAACAACTCTGTTTCAGACCCTGGGAGGTAACTGTTAAAATGTTTTTGTTATATTAAATAACAACATAAAACCATTCATTGCGAGTGCATGTTTTATTGGGGTAAAACAGAATGAGTTTACAAGTGGCAACTTCATTGAAGTGACACATGAAATTTATACACCAGTAATCCCATAACTCGTAATAAACATGTGCTCTATTGAGTTCACATGACTCTCTCTTTTACAGCGCATTCTTACAAAAGATTATTCTTCCGCCTTCTTATCGGCCGAGATAAACTTTCATTAAATATTCACATGTTTCGTTGTAGGTTCAGAACGATAAAAGGCTAAAGCGATGGTCAGGTTATTAAAACGCGAATCGCTATAGCTGTGCGATTGCTTTGAAAATCCATGTTCTTTGCGTGACGACGAGCAAAAACGAATAAGCCATATAATAAATCTTGGTTACAGCCACCTGACTTTCTCTACCCGGTAACGTTTATTTTTATGTAGCTCTTAGAAACTATTTCTACGATAGTTTATTTTTCTGCGTACTTGAAATTAATCGAGATGAACATTTGCAGAAATAGCTTCAGAACATATTTTGTTTTACATAAGGAAGTAATAAGGAATAGATAAAAGTGAATGATAATCTTATGTTTAATCTGATCTTTCCATGATATCACGACAAACAAACGAATGACCATAACACTTTAAAAACCCTAAGACAAAGTACTAAAACATTAAAACGCAATATTAATGCGCTTATCAGACTTTTCGTGTTTTAAAGATACCTGCATACTTTATGTAGTACTTTTTTTTTTTACCTATTTCTTAATGTTTACCAGTTGAACATATAAAAGTGATTCAAAATGAAGACGATTTCATAAGCTATTCCCAGAATTCATGGTATATATTTCAATTGTAATGTAAATATCTCAGACATACGGTATTTTAGTCATAGTTGTAGACACATTTTTGAGAAATAAAACACTTTGAAAAATATTTCCATGGAAAATATTGATGTGAAATACTAACTTTAATATTTATCCAAATTTTCGTTTTGGAGTTAACGCTATTTTACGTACACCTTGCGTTTTTTTGTTGTTTTTTTTCTGAAAATGTATTTGTAGATTCAGGAGCCCCAGGCATGTATTTCCAGTGAAATGTCGATGCCGAAATTTTTACAGGAAATGCAGTAGATTCTCAATATGGTAGATACGTGGCAGAAAAAGTAGAAATAATTTTCAAAGCAAAAACTAAATTAATTGGCCATCACAAGTAGTAAAGTCACATTTCGAATGAAATGTAAGACAATATGTAATCTTTCCCAGTGTACATTTGTTATTTTAACTTCACCCTGCGACAGTATAGTTTTATGAAACTGTGTTTCCTTGTGTAATCATATTCTGGACTAAATGTGAATGTCTTTTGCTATTCTGTCTGTCGCGGCTGAGCTGAAGCTAAGGAATGCATAAACCAGGCTGTTTCAACACTGCTGGGTTGAGTCACAACACAGAGTGCTCGCCCGAACGGAACAACCTTTGTCGGAGTCCGGGTGGAGGGTGAGGGTTATAGCCAATAAGTCGTAGGTCATAGCACAAGAAATTGCGCCTCCTGCCACGTCATTCCAACACTCCATTCAGCCATGCTGGCATCTCGCTGACTTACGTGAGTCCGACTATTCTGCTGTTCTCTGGCGTGCACCCAAGCTGGAACACTCTGCTGTGGACAAACCATCGCGTTGCTCATTTTCAGAAGTCACGGTTTCAGATTCTGATAGCGGCATTAAATCAGCATATTTCTGTTTCAATCCAGGTAAACTACATTCGGTGTACATGTGTAAAAACTTCTTTAAATTTGATGTGTCTTATTGCTTCCACAGCGCAAATATGCATTGTTGTTTTTATAATTTTCATATCAGTTGCGTCCACTTTGATCTTAGTTTATTTAACATCGACTGAAAAAATAGACCAACGAAACTCGCGGGCAACATGACTGACAGCTCAGACCTACAGACTAAAGGGAAAAGCAATATTACGATTTATTGTTTCTGCTGGATTCATCGATTTTGATACCAGTAATAAATAGATGCAAGAGCTGAGAGCTTTACAACTAGGCAAATGCACACACAATGCAGTGCTGTGTCGCCTGTGTCAACTTTATTAAAAACTCAGTTAATATTCAGGTTTTTTATAGTGTTTAATGCCCGCTTTTACTACAAGACACCGCAAGCGATGACACTGACAATACCTGGAACGAAGATGGAACACCGGTGGAATGCGATGGCGGGAGAACCCGGAGAAAACCCGCCCCGGCGCCGTTTTATCTAATGCAGGTTGCTAGTTCAACATTTCCCTTTCTCCCATTTCTGGCGGTGTCCGTTTAGATGCTGGAGCCTATGAAATGTTGCATTGATTTATTTGTAGTGAACACAGACACGAGCAGCAGGCAAAAATAAATAATCCAGGAATATATTGGTGATATATGCTGGGCATTCAATGCTTCTTTCGGCTGTACTAATGCAATATAAAACGCAGCAAGAGACAAAATGGTATTTGCATCAGAAGTGCTGAAAATTAAACATGTAGAAGAATTGTAAAAATACCGAAGATATATTTGAAAGTGTTCGACATACTTCGCTACAACCGAATATGGATGTATCGACGCCATCAAGGTCCCATCAATAAGAAAGAAAATAGCAACGGTAATAGTAATAGTAATTGGAAAGATTGAGTCAGACCGAAAATTTCAATGCCATAGCCGATATTTGAATCACGGATCTCCTGGTCTGCGTCTAGTTGCTCTAACCACTGAGCTACCACGGCAACATATCGAGACGACATTAAACTGACTCGAGGTTTTCCCGGTAAACCACAAAGAGATCTCAACTTATTTTGAGATGGCGTACCCAATGGCGGCTTGAAATGTCTTAGGTACTTTAAGTCCCGGGTTTCATAGTTTAACCAACTATTAGTGCACTCGTTGTCATTTAATGTTGTGTCGGCATTTTGCCATGATAGCTCAGTATTCAGAGCAACTGGACGGAGACCAGCAGACCCGTGGTTTAAATCCCGGTTATGGCATTGAATTTTTCGGTCTGACTGTACCCTCTAACTTCTGTCCTACTCACTACCAGTATGGAAGAAACAGTTAATTGAAAACAACAGCAATCGAACTGTATTGTGAAAACGAATTTCGGTGTGAAAACAAATAACGGATGGCAGTAGAATTCCAAAATCAAAACTTTCCAATATAATTTTATTTTCCGGGACTTTATTTAAAACAATATTTATTTTATGTTTGGCTTGACACACGGTTTTATTTGAGTAACATCTTTACTATTTTCTATCACGAGGATATTAATTTACCATAGTAGTAGCTTAATGTGCATGCACTTTATAGGCGGGGAGCCTAGTTTTTTTGCATTGTAGCATAAAAATTCGGTGTAACAATGGTCATTTACATACACACCTTATGCGGAAACCATAAAATTGTTTGTTGTGCATTAAATCACTGGAAATTTGGGTAACTGTATTTGCTAGCACAATTGGATGCCTCTCCATAGCCGCATGTTCAGTCCTGCAGAATTGGCACATTTTTGTTTTTCATAATAACAAGAACGTCTAATAATTTCATTTACCCAATGACTTGACATGTTCCCATTCACAAATGTTTTACTTCTGCTATAACTTATTGATTTTGCTGAAAAAAGCAATCGCCATTCCTTTCTCATCATTAGTAAAACCAAGTCCTTCCCTGTGTAAGCGGATAGTAAATAACAAAAATTGCTAAATAGTGACATTTTTAGTTTTTCTATATGTTATTAATTTGAATTTCCTCTTAAATTTGTTGTAACCTTATTTTTTGTAGCTTTACGTCATTTTAACTACTTTGGTTGTATCCAAAAGTTATTCAGCATTCGTCTTCTAAAGATAAAACTCCGAAAAAAAAACTTATCCGGGTAGCTCACTCAAAGCGAGATTCGAACTAGCGACCCCTTGAATGCATGAGAGACATGCTAACCATACACTACCGAAACGGGCTATT